>CABHPQ010173186.1:0-42264 GCA_902168405.1 Peromyscus aztecus | reverse complement strand
TCTTCCCTCACATCCTTTGTAGGCTATCTCAGGTTTGGAAACCTGGCAAGTATTAGTGGAAAGCTTTAAATTTGAAAAAATAGAACATTATACCCTGTGAATTGCAGTACATTGAGAAATTCCCAAACTTGCATATGCAGAGGGAGTTTTGGAGCAGTTAAGAAATGGGTTCCAATTCCATGGGTGTGAAGTGGAGCCTGATGAGGCAATCCTGGACAACTTCTGGGTTGAACTAATGGCCCCTAGATCTCTCCCCAAATAGAAGCAGTCCAGGCTCCAAGTGGCTTGTGTTAGAATCTAAGATTCTACCCTCTTCCTTGATTCAGCACTCAAATCTCCCATGCCCAACTCTGTGCCTTGTGTGGTTCCCTTTCAGCAATGATCACACTGCACCCCAAGTAGCCAGCTGCATCCCAGGCTTATCCAGGCCCATTCCATCTCCTTTCCCTTACTCCCACATCTTCCAGTCTTTTGAGATTTAAAGGTTTCTACTCAGCCTTCCCCACACTGCCCATGGAACCTACTCTATTCCTGCTGCTTGCTGGTCATGTGAGCTGGTCACATGAGTCACTTCATCTCTCTTAGTCCATGTTTCAACATCTGCGTAGGGACAGACACCAAGCTTACCTAGCAGCAGATTTCCTAACCACCTCTGTATTTCTAATAACCTCTGCATTTCCTAAAGAGGTAATACAGAGAAGATGTTACTAAGGTGACTAAGACATACCAGGAAATAAAAGAATGAACCAATGTCACCTCCCCTTGTGAAATCATCCCTTAATTTCCCCCACTTTCTTACTTTTGGGGCATCCTGCATTGCCTGCCTTTTACTTCTACCACTGTGGCATTTATCATTCAGCTGACCAATTGGGCTGACCAACTTGCATAATCAGTCACAAGCACCTGGAAGTCTAGACCATGAGTCTAGAACAGTGCCAGGCATGGAGCAAAGCTTCAACAAAGATGGAACCAGAATGGGCCACAGCTAGTAGCCCACAGAGGTGCTCTGTGTCAGAGCACACAGGTGCTGTACAGCAAACTAGAAGACTGGGGAGAGCAAAGGTTTCATTTAAATTAATTTCTATGTGGGGGGAATGGAAATTTCACATCTAAGAAAAAGATATTCTTTATTTGTAAATAATTTTTCAAGAGTTTCCCAAGTACTTTCCATATTTCAATAGAATATAATGATCTTAATGTAACCTTTCAGGTGGACTTAGGATATTAGAGAGGTACTAATCATTGTGCCAGGGCCAGAGTGATTATACACTTGGTTTGGATGGGATTGTTGTTTGCATTCATTGTCTAGTATCTATCATCATTTCCAATCTTCTAGTGACTGCTAGTTTGAACAGTAAATTATCACAGATACCATATCAGAATGTTGGCTCAAGGGACCCCTGAGATGATGGTGAATAGTGACTGTTGACTGCTAAACTCATGGCCCCAGATTCTTGGCTATTCTTCCATTGAAAGATGTAATTGCTGTCTCCTCCTTCGAATCGCAACAGCTTTATGACTTCTTTTGCACACAGCAAAAGTATCCTTGTGCAAGTTTGCAAGCCCCAGGTCTTAAATTCAAGTTGTACATCCTGTCTCTTAAGATGCTTACTCTTGAAACTTAGCCACCATGTGTGAGAAAGGACAAACACAGAGTGGAGAGAGAGTCCTATGATGGGGAACCAAGTGCAACTGGCCATGCAAATGGTGAGCCCTCTTGGTGGAGTGTCATCAGCCCTGGGTGAACTCCACCAGCTTGGATTCATGGGACCTTGTATGCCCCTTTTGAGCCCTGCTCCAAGACTGGGAAGTAGAGCAAATGATGGGGTTGGTTTTTGGGTACCCCCTCATGAGCATCCTCATGCAATGACAATCAAGAATACTTACCTCAGGGGACACTGCCAGAGCCTTCTGCTTCCTGCATGCTGGATCTTGTCTGGAGCTCAGACTGACAGTGATGCCTTCAAGAGCACACAATGCAAGATCAAAAGTGTAGATCTACTCTCTGACTTTGAGTCCATCCATGACACTGTAAGAAAACTCCTTCTCCCTCAGGCCAGTTTAATTATCTGTAAACGGGGGATCATTTTCCTTCAGCCATTGTGTGCATGTCATAAACATAAAGGGGACATGAAGAAGTCTTACTTCTAAGGGGTTAGATAATAATAAATATCTTAGGCTTTCAAGACCATAACATTTCAGTCACTGCTGCTCAACTTTGCCATCTACAATAGCAAGGAAGTCAGCAAGGCCACACACAATCAAATTGTCACATGTGTGTTTCAATAGAGCTTTCTTTACAGAACAGGCTTTGGACTGGCAGGACCCTGATATAAAGATTCAGGAAAGTTCCTAGAGTAAATGCCAGTTGCCATTAATATCAACTTGAAAGTTCATGGCATAAATATAATTTTCAGAAAATGTTGCTGGGGATTTCACCAACTCAGTGATCATAGGGTTCACTAAAAAGTGTTCCCCCTGAGACAATCAGAAGCAAGCCTCGTAACACGATGAGTCACTCTGAGAAGGTGATATGAAGGCCTCTTCATCATCTTCCTAATACTCAATCATGAGTCTTTTCCCACTCGAAGCACAGCAGCACATCTATGTAACAACCATGGACATCACAACCCTTTCCAGGGAAATCTGTGCATTGGATCCTGAGCTTAGCGGTGTCCTCATCTGTCCATCAATTCTTTCAGATTAAGGGGCCCCCAAGCAAGAAGTCCAGAAGAGTTCAGCTCTAGGGCAAAAAAAAAGAGGAAGTGAGTAAGTGGGTGAGAGGAAGGGCTGAGTGGGGACAGTAAGGAAAAGAACCTGGAGGAAAGATGCCCCCCACATGTCATCTCATCCAGGCCCTGCAGGTTGGATCTTTCATTGCTCATTCAGCTCTACATCTCATTTGCCAACCACGTGCCAGGTCTTAGGTCAGGCATGGAGCCTTTGTCCACATGGGGGTCACCGACTGCCAGCAGGGGGAAGAGACATGAAGTAAGACAAGCAGAAATAGTGCTGTCTATTGCGAAAAAGGAAGTGGAGGGTGGGGAGCCATTGGTGGGGTAGTTAGTCCAGCTGGGGGTCAGAGAAGGGTTCTCCGAGGAAATGACATAGAAGCTAAGAACAGGAGTGAGTGGGAATTAGTCACCCTCCTGTCTTCCTCTCTGGGCTTAGATGAAGAGCTCTCTTGACAGATAGGGCTCTCATGAACCCCATCACTGCCCCCTCCTCTTGCTTTGAGCATTACTATGCATTGCCTTGAGAATTTATCTGAACTCTAGCTTCAGCATCCACACTTCTAGGCTAAGGCCTTAGCCTGGTACACTCATTCTGCCTCCCACAGGCAGAATTTCTTCCTCAACTTCTCACCACTGGCTCACTGCATGTGCTGCTCCAGCTACCTAACACACCTTCCCTTCCTTTACCTAGATAAGCCATGCTTATCCTTCAGATCTTGGGTCTCCAAGGTCATGTTTCCCCTGGACGGCCTTCTGTGACATTCTCAACTCATTAAAAGTCCCTGTTTTTAAGCTTTGGAGATCCCTGGACCTCTTATTTTTAATATAATATTTTTATAATGCTTTGAGAATTCCATAGGTGCATTAATGTGGTTTGGTCATATTCACTCCCACTTCTCCCCAAACTCCTCCCAGATCCATCCCTACCTCCCCATTTGCCTCTTAAATGTGTGTTTTCTTTTGTTTTTTATTACTCACTGGATCTAATTCTGTGCATATACTAGGATTGTGGGGCCATTCATTGCAGCATTGACCCCTTATTCTTAGCAATTATCTATAATCTATCTGATGATATGATTATCTATATTCTATCTGATGATATGACAGACACTTGTCTCCCAAAGGAGACCAAAGTGAACCCCAGAGGAGCAAGGGTGTGTCTGCCTTGTTTGCCATCATACACTAGGGTATGGCATGAATAACCAAATGAATTAAACGTCAGGTGTAAGGTTCTGATACCACGCCTTAGTGGTTCCACTTTCAGCCTTTTGAGAATAAAACTCCCTGCTAAAGTCATGAATGTTCTCTGTTTGCACACATAATAGCAATTGAGGCATAGAAGGGAAAACAGACCAGAACACCTCACCATAGAGCTAGGAACGCTAAGGCAAATTGATCTCTATCTGCTCTTGGGGTCTATATTTCTTTGTCCATAATACAGTGAAATGAGAGCATCCTCAACAAGGCCTCTTGAACTGGCTGTGTGAAGGAAAACAACTTAAAAGATGTGTGCTGAGAAGTGTCCAGAGATGCACCCATATACTGGGTGAGCTCCTATGTGCAGACAGGACCTGGAGCAGGTAGCTGTGACTTCAAGGAGGGAGGCAAGACCAGGGACACCAGAGCCTGCCTGGGCCACCGTGAGACCCAGGTTATCGATCATGAGCCTTGCAGAGAGAACATTTGCCTTTCTTCCCCTTCCAAATAATTAAAGTATATATTTTATGACCTGATAAAATTTACTGGGACCCTTGGCACGTAATTATGGTGCTTCTTTAAAGGAGACCCCATAAAAGACACATGATTAGAAAGTTAAGGATCTGGATAGAATTGCAGGATGTGACAAATAATTTACAAGTGATAAACTGTCCAAGGGGGAAAAAATTCCAATAACCTCTGATGGAGGCTAACAATTAAAATAATAAATTCCCCAAGAGCAAGGGTAAGCCTACTTTACCATACTTTCTATAAGGCTCACAATTACCATATAGGAAAGTGTGGTCCTGTACATGGTATTTTCCTTGAAGAATTCCTGAGGGTAAGGCCGGGCATGCATTAGTTCACTGCATCTTTGCATTTTAGCTCTTGGTTATCTTTTATGCATTTTAGCATCTTGCATTTTTCTCTTATTATAATTGAATAACACTGACTGAGTAATTTACAAAGAATAAAGATTTGCTCAGCTCATGCTTTTAATGGTGGGAAGTTACAGATTTCGATCAGATGGCGGCAACCCTTCTTTCTGGTGGGGGACTCAGCAGTCCCAAGGCAGCACAACAGTGTCACACTCAAGGCAGACCACCCTAGCTCAGGTCTCTCTTCTAAAAAGCTGTGGTCTCATTGGATTAGGTCTCACCCTTGAGGCTTCATTTAACCTTAATTACCTCCCGAAGGTTTCACCTCCAAATCCCATAGTGAGATTAAGTTCCCACCCTCTTAATACCTCACAATAAAAGGGATTAAATTTCAACACGAATTTTGGTGGGGGATGTTCAAGCCATAGCAAGCATTAAGCACATGGTAAGAACTCCCGATTTGCACTGAAGAGGCTAATGCTCAGAACAAAGTGGTAAAATATTCCAGAATCGAGGCAATTAAATGTCCTGAAACCCTGTGGGAAATGCTGGGGCTGAGCCAGCGCGATGGCAGAGAGACAGCAAAAAAGGAGGGGCTACCTGATCTTCCCAGGGGCCTTTGGGGACCAGGAGTCAGGCATGAAAGCACCAGGCAGGAGAAACTAAGCCAGCCTGGAGGCAGGAAAGCAGCCTCATACCAGAAGGGCTCTTTGGGCAAAGCAGATGAGAGGGGTAGCCGCCATTTTTCTTGATCATCATGACAGCCAAGCCATCCCTGATTTCTTCAAACATTGTTACACAAAAGCTGAGGCTGGGAAAGAAGACTTTGAGGAGATTGTCTTTAAGTCTCTATACATTACAGACAACCCTTTGCACCAAATACTATCATCTCCAATCCCTGCATAATTCAGAAAGCTGCTGTGCCAGTGGGTTTCTGTTGACTTAACACAAGCCTAGCATTAACCTGGGAAGCAAAACCTCGATTGAGAAAATGCCTCGATCAGATTGCCTGTAGGCAACTCTGTAGGGCCCTTTCCTGATTGATTACTGTAAGAAGGCCCAGCCCGCTATGGGTGGTGCCAGCCCTGGGCAGATGAGCCTGACTAACAAAGGAGGCTGAGCAAGCCATGAGGAGCAAGCCAGTAAGCAGTGTTCCTCCACCGGCTCTGCCTCAGCTTCTGGCTCCTGGTTCCTGCCCTGATTGAGTTCCTGCCTTGGCTTCCCTCAGTGATGGAACATAACCTGGAAGTATAAGATGAAATGAGCCTTTCCTTCCCAGGTTGCTTTTGGTCATGGCGCTTTATCACTGCAACAGAACCCTAAAACAGCTAAGATTCTATGACCAATTAAGTAGAAGTTTCCCAAACCTGAAGATTTCCAGGAGGATAAAGGTAATGACCATGATAATAACAGTGACAAACATTAATAACAATTACAGATTGTAGCAATAGTAATACATGACTGAGCATTCACTACAGTGTTCCAAGAACTTTATGTACATCAGTTCAGACACCTTTATTTCATTCTATTTAACTATTTTTAAAGTATTGAGTTTTTTAATTGACCAAGTAATGAATTTCATTATGGAATCACCATACATAATTTGTTCTTGTTGGTTCTCGACCCCTGCACTGCCCCTGACCTCTCTTACTGGTCTTCCTGTTTCTGCTTTCATGTCACACATACTCTGTCACCCTCTCTCCTTTTCCTTTTTCTCCTTTCCTAGCCCCACATTAATACTCACTTTTCATGTCTCATAGTCTCCTTTCTAGTTTAATATCATTCACACACAGAGAGAGAGTCTGGGATCTGCCTATGAAGGAAAATATGACGTTTCTGAGTCTGAGTATTTTGCTTAATATAAAAATTTTCAATTTTTCCAGATGTGGTGGTGCATGCCTGTGATCCTGGGAGGCAAAGGAGATAGATCTCTGTGAGTTCAAAACCAGCCTGGTCTACAGAAAGAGGTCTAGGCCACCCATGGCTACAGAGACACTGTCTCAAAAATAGAAAAAAAAAAGGTCTGTCCCATTATCTTTCTGAAAATGTCATGATTTCATTTCTTATGACTGAAAAAAATACCATTGTGTATATGTACCACGCTCTACTTACCCATTTATCGGTTGATGGACATCAAGGCTGGCTCTATTTCCTAGCTACCATTAATAATACACCAATAAGCTTGTGTGTGGGTATCTCTGTAGTGAGGCTTACCATCCGGAGTGTAAATGCCCAGGAGTGGTACAGTTGGGTCATATGACATTTTTACTCTTAGTTCTTTTGAGAAACTTTCCATATTGATTTCCATAGCGTCTCCATAAGTTTACACTCCATCCAACAAGAAACAAGGTTCGCTTTCCCCAGATCCTCACCAATATCTGTAGACACCTTGATTTTGGAAATGAGGAAACTGGGTCATGCTATCAAAGCCCCTTACCTACTAAGTGACTATTTATATGACCCCCAATTATGAGCCACTAACTCAATAATTCCTAATAATCCTTAATAATTCAATAATTCACAACCCCTTTGGCAATGAACCACCTTTTCATGGGGGTCACCTAAGACCATTGAAAACACAGATATTTAAACTACAATTCATAACAGTAGCAAAATTATTGTTATAAAGTAGCAACGAAAATAATTTTATGGTTGGGGGTTACCACAACATGAGGAACTGTATTAAAGGGTCCCAGTGTTAGGAAGGTTGAGACCCACTGATGGAACTGGAAACTGGCTAGACCAGACAGGATGGAAGTATAGATGGGTGCCACAGTGAAAACCCCTGGATGGCTGTGTCTCAACACATAATCCTGTGAGGAAGAGCCAAAGAGTCCCAGGTTCTGGGCCAGATACCCATTCATGGCAAGATGGAGACAAGGGATGACCTGTCCCTCCTCTTTCGGGATAGAATGGTGGTCAGAAAGGCTTTACAAAGGTGACACCTGGCAACAGGAAGCTTGTTCTGATTCACCCAACAGGAAATGTTCTTTCTGCCTCCTACAAATAATCCACTTTATTCAGGTCCTTGGAGCACAGGCTCTGGCCAGGCCCTGCCTGAGCCAATCTCCACTCCCTTCTCCCTCCTCCCTCCACACCCAGCTTAGCCAGCTCACTCTGATTCCCCCAGAAGGCTTTGGGGAGCTTTGCACATGCTCACAATCGGGATGGATCAATGGAGAAGTACAATCGCTAAGGTTCCTGAGAAAGCATGTTTGTTTAAGAACCCCAGCCTTTCTTGAATTCAGACAAAACACCACCAGCTCACCACTCCCAGAGATGTGCTGTGGGAGTGAGTTAAAGGCACTGGCTGTCAGGATTCACATCGATCAGATGAGCATCCAGGGGGCCTCTGCTTGGGAATAGAAGAGCCATCAGGCAGAGGAGTGAAAAGAAGGAGCTAGCGCCCAAAATTAGGTGGAGCAGAGAGAGAGAAAGGGGGTGGGACAAAGAGTCACTGGGGGACCAAGACTGAGAAAAGATGATTCAGAATGAGACATGATGAAGGAGCTAAGACGGTGAAGAAGAGGAGGGAGGGGAGAGATGGGACCAAACACAAATCAAGGAAATCAGAAACCAAAATACAATGAGCACTGACCAGCTAAAGCAGGGAGGAGAAACAGAGGGATAAAACAGGAATGGGCAGATGGCTTAGTACTTAAAGTGTTTGCTGGACAAACATGAAGTCCTGAGTTTGAATCTCCAACACTCACATAAAAATCTGGGTACAGCAGCACGCATCTGCAAGCCCAGCACTGAGGGACAGGGACAGGTAAATCCTAAGGGGACAGTGACCAGTCAGTTTAGCCAAAATGGTGAGTTCCAGGCTTAGTGAGGGACCTTGTCTCAATCATTAAGGTGAAGATTGGTAGAGAGAGAGAAAGAGCAGGGGGCAAGGGTTCCAGGGAATAGAAATGGGGAGAAAAAGTGGGAAGATACAAAGTGTCTGGGACTCAAGAACAAGGTCAGCCCCTGCTATCTGGGCCTCTCTGCTCAGCCAGTTGCTCTGCCTAGAACATTCCCCAGCCCTCTGTGTCACTAGCTTTCTCTCCTCATCCCCAACTTTGCTGACCCGAGACTTCTCAGGAAGTCACTGCTAACGGCCACCCCAATGGAACAAAGATGGACCCCACTCATTGTCCTGGCTCTCAAAAGAACCCCCAGTCAACTGCTTCTACAGAGCTGATGAAAATGCTATTTTTCTCAACTTTTTACTATTCATTTAAGGCCCCCGTGGTTCTGTCAGACTGCCAGCACCTAAAACAATGTCTGGCAGAGAAAAGGGTGGTGCTAAAAACCCGAGGACCAGATGAATAAATGAATGAATAAATGGCGATAAGCCAAAATTATGAGAGCCAAATCCTTGGTGACTCACATTATCCAGGCTGTAAGAGTGTGATTCTGAAGCCGGCTTGGGTGTTGACTAGCAAGTCTCCACGCCTGTCCACAACAGCCAGACAGAAGCAGGGATACTTGTGTGTGTGTGGGGGGGGGGGGACAGAGTGGAGGCAGAGAGCAGGAGCCTATGCTGAGGGTCAGGCTTCAGCTACACTCACAGGATTTCTGAGAAAGTGACTGGAGAGCCATACCTTTTCTGCCCTGCTTTAAGGGACCCACTGAAGAGAAATTGTTCCATCTACAACTTTATCTTCTCCCAAGTTAGAAAAGATCCTATGGGCCAAAGTGCTTGATTCCCTTGTGAAGTCAAATTTCCTAACTTAACGGGGCTCCCGTCAGCCCCATTAAGCCTAATGCAGCTTCCCTCAGGTGCAGGGCTCTTTGCCTTTGTGGAAAGTATTCTCAGCAGCGCCTGAGAGGATCAGCCCCTGCTGACCAACACTGCAGAACACTTGTAGGGAACATTCCAGTGGAGACCAGAGTACTCTGGCCTGGTGCAGGTCTTTCAGCTTCTTGGAGCCAGACAAGAAGCAATTACATGCATTTGTATATTGAAGCCAGCATGGGAGCTGTGTTTAGGGAATTGCTGGTGAGCTCCGCCTTCAGGAGTTGCAAAATCTGAACAGCCTGGTAGATAAGACTCTAGGCATGAAATCCCAGAGTTAGAGGCCACTCCAGGTTGCATATAGGATGGCGTGGTGATTCAGCACAAACAGCATCATAGGCAACCCACAGCCTCCACCTCCTACGACCTTTTCCATTTTGCCTTTGAACTTCGGTGTTTACTAGTGTTTCTCTTTGTACAAATTTAACACTCCAGTGTTTCTCTTTGCACAGATTTGACACTCTTGTACTCACAGAGTAAAATCCAGTTCCTAGTCTGTTTCCCAGATAACCTATAAAAAAGACTGATATCACTCGTGGTTACATTGATGTCCCGCGGTTTGATTTCCCCTGCCCCTATAAACGGTACTTCCAGGATTATCCAGGTTCTTGTCATTCTAGATATTGATGTGGTTAATGCCTCTGCTTGTTCTGCTTTCAGCTACTCCCTTCTTCAAGATTACTTTCCCAGCAAGAATATCAGGATGGCATGACGGATTATCATATCATCCCACAGTCTGCAAGAATTTGGATGGGTCTTTTTGCTAGAATTCCTGTCCTAGGGGAAACAAACAACATCAGCCCTATTCCCCAGAAGGTCCCAGCAACAAACCAAAGTACAGTTCCACCAAAGTTCACCCTGAGAGGGCAGTGAGCTTATTACAGAGCATGGGTAAATGGTTCCCGGTAAGAATGTGAGTGACTCCAGAGTGATTACACTAGGAAGTTTTCACCCAGTGTGGACAATGGCTTCCCAGCGGCCATATTGCTGGAGCCTTTCTCAATTAACCTCCCTCAGTCCATATACTATAGCACCACCCAAGACCCCAGGCTGCTAGGCTGCTTGCAATTAGAACAGAATTGTATATACAAAGATCGAGGAGGAGTGCTAGAGCCCTGTAGTCTCTCCACCCCTTTTTCTCTAAGGTAAAGGAGTATCACCAGTCTGCAGGTCCACTACTGATGGACCCATGCTGAGGTGATGAAATTAGCAAATTGTTTGCTCAACAACAATCCTAAGTAGCATTTCTGTGCATGATTTTTGGTCTAACCTCATCAATACTGTGCATTGATGACTCGTCTTTCTTTGGGGCATGGTTGGTGTAACTCATTTTAATCACCTTGATCAAAATTAAAAATAAACCTTTAAAAAATGTGTGTCTCTTTGCAATACCGCACATGTTCATTTCAGCTCACCCTGTCTTTTTGCATGTGTAAATGTCGGGGTAGTCACCTCCACTGATGCATGAGGGGTGTCCATCCTCAGGTCCACATTGATGGAGTGGGACAACCATCCTTTATCAGCCAGTCACCTATAAATCCATGCCTAGGCTAGAGGAGAGGGTTGATGGTGCGATGTGTCCTGTGCCTTGGGCACTGTGCTGAGCACTTCATGTAAATATTTCACTAAACTGGACAAGAACTGTGAAGTAGTTGTCAGAATTTCCATTTCACAGATGGAGCCACAAGGGAGAACGTGATTGTCCCAACATCACCAAACACTGTTTGGATTGAAATCCAGATCTATGGGTCTATAAAGCTGCTATGTGACTACTGCATTAGCTTCCGGTATCTGAGGATGAGCAGGATACTCTAAGTCTCCTGAGAAGACAAGCAGGATATATTTTTCAATAGCATTCCATGTGGTCAGGGAGCCCTGGAGATAATGGTCAGAAGTTTTTACCACAGAGCTGAAGAAGAATTCATTGAGGAGGTGATACCTCATAGGATTTTGAAGCTTGAATAAGAGCTTGCCTACTATGCAAGAGTCAGCCTTGGGAAGAAAGGGGGCTGGTGACATGTCTTGGGGTACAGTGATTGATTAACACATGCAAGGCCCTGGGTTTGATCCTCAGCATCTCAAAAAGGTGGAGGTGGGGCAGGATCAAGAGTCAGGCCTTCACATATGGGGATGTAAATGGGCAGAATTTAGAAACAGAAAGAAGTGGATTTTATTCTTTCTTCTTCTTCTTTCTGGCTATGATTTGTTCCAAGCCTTGAGTTTGACCATCTGTAAAATGGGTAATCAATTCATCAGTTGCTGTGAGGACTGAAGAGCATTAGACTACAAGGTTCAGAGTCTGATACCCCATGGAAAGATCCTCTGTTGTCCTGGGTGGCAATCTAGAGGACCTCTCTGTCTATGTTGCCGTGCCTTCCCCTGCCACCTGCAAACCCAAGAATGTCCAAGAAGTGGCCTCCAAGGAGCACAGACTTTTTGACCAGTGGAAGCAACCAGCTGATGATGAAAATCACATTGGCTTTGGCTTCAGCCACACCTGGTTTGAAGTGCCTCCTCTGCCACTTGCTAGTCTGGGCCCGAGAACTTGGATAAGTCGCTTACCTGGCAGAGGCTCAGTTTCAAGCATCTGCAAAATGGGGTCAGCAAGCCATGCCTCGGGGGCAACTATGGCATGTGAACAAAGTGCTCAGGCAACATTGGCACTCCGGGTTTGATGGAACACTCCTAAACTCTTCCTCTTTATCATCTCCACACATCACAGAGGCACTGATTGCAATGGTCTAGGGCAGATGTTCATGGTTGCAATATGTACATACACAGCAGTAACCGCCATCTGGGAACTTCTCAGAAGACTTTTGATGCCCTGCAGCCTTCAGAGCAACCAGCCTGGCAGAGCCCCTGGGCAGAAGCTACACCTCTGCCTGGGAGACCAACTTCTCCACATCCTCCCCCAGTGATTGCGGGAAGGGGCGTGAGTCATTCAAGGAAAGAGGGTTGGCACTGACTCCCCCAGCCTGTGGGGCAGGCCAGAAGACTGTGGTTAAAGGACCTGCCTGGGTTGCAAAATAAACCAGTGTGCTGTGTTCTGACATCACGTGATGGAGCCCTAGCTGTCTCTTCTTCCTTGGGTCAGTGACTCACCTCAAGCTCCCTTTAGTCACATGGGCTCCTGAAGGGTTCTGAACCACTCTGCTCCTTTGGAGAAGAGCTAAATTGGAAGAACTATCCCCTACACACACACACACACACACACACACACACACACACACACACACACACTACTTTCCAATCTCACCATAAATATATAAATATATTCTCATTATTCAATATGCAACCAGGTCTGTTGCCACACGCCTTTGATCTCAGCACGTGGGAGGCAGATGCAGGTGGAACTCAACCAGTTCCAGGCCAGCCAAGGCTACAGAGTGAGACCCTGTCTCAAACACAAAGGAAAACAAAAGAAAGCCAAGACTATCAAGCATGGAAACTTACAGCAGAAAAATGACACTAAGCCCCTTCCATGAGCCTTATACAGTAGTGAATCTTGCAGTATTTTCCTGAGTACCATCAAGGGATCTGACTTATTTTTAATTCACTTTAATTTATTTTGAAGTATATAAATACATACTTCCTCCTAAAACATCAGAATATTACTGAGCAGACAGGAGCTCCCCCTCAACAACTGTCACCCCATCCGGAGTCAACCACCACAACCATGTGCATTTCTTTGCCAGATCTTGGGTTATCATACGGGTGTACCGATTACACAAAAGCTCGTAAGAAAAACAAGGTGAGGGTTCCCACACTAGTCTTTATTCTGTGTGGATTGTTTCGGGGCTTGTTTTTGCACCTATCAGAGAGCCTTAGAGTGGCATTTCCCATTTTGCTTCTTCGAGGCTCCACTTATTCCCTGAAGGCCACTTAATCTTCAGTGCTATGAATTGCTGTAACTGTAATAGATGCCAAGTTGTGGACTTCAAAGCTGGCTCTCATTTTTTCCAGTGTTTGTAAGCAATCCTGGTGGCTGAAGCCAAGAAGAGTCTGCAGCACATAGCTTAGGTGTGATACACACTCTGCACAGCCATCCCAACAGGATGGGTTGTCTCCACATCCCTTTAGATATTTCCAGGTAGGGGTCCAGGAGTCGTCAGGACTCACTTCCTAGTTGTTCGAGTCAAGTGCCTAAGAGGAAGGCTGAAATGTACAGAACTCCTTCTCTCCGAGTCCAACTGCTCAGCTGAAAGACAGTACAGGGAATGAAGTGGAGTCAAAGGAACATCCAAGGTTGAAGGAAAACATTCATCTGTCAATCAGAAATTGTCCGTATGGGGAAACTGAGGCCTGACAAAGGGAGCTGACTTTCCAAGAGTGGACTACCACACACTTCTTGATGGACCTGCTCTGAGTGTTTGTTAAAAAACCAAATCCTCCTACCTAGAAGTTAGTAGCCATGTTGTCCAATCAAATACGGCCATGTTTCTTCCTTTGCTTAAAATATGTCAGTGGCTACCTGTCCTCCAGCTTCCTGAGCATCTGGATCCCTTTGGCCCTGAGGCCTTCGCATATTCTTCTGGATCTCTCTGGAACATTCCTTCCTATTGCCTCTGCACACTCATCTTCATCTTGCCTAATTCCCATGTTTTTTAGACCCCGGCTAGATTGCAGGACAGAAACAAATCTGCAATCAAAAAGTATAATCAATTCACTTATTAGCAGCCAAAGGCCTCCTTTGTTTCACTATTCCCTAGAACCTATCAGGATGTCTACTTGGAAAGAAAGAAAAAGAGGAAGGGAGAAAGAGAGAGAAGGAGGAAAAGAGAAAAATGAAGAAGGACTGCAGGAAGAAAAGGAGGGAGAAAATGTTTTTGCTTCCCATTACCGCCACAAACAGCAGAGCAAAATCAACTTGTAAAGAGAAAATGTTGCTTGTTCCCTGCTTGCAGTTCAGGATGTGAGCTTTCAGATCTCAGCTGCCAGTTTCCATCTCCCGTTGCCATGTCTGCCACCTGCTGTACCCACATTATGGAGTCCAACCTCCTGGAACCAGAAGCCCAAAGCAAACTGTTCTACAAGTTGCCTTGGTTGGTCATGGTCTTTTCTCATAGCAGTAGAAAAGTAACTAAGACACCTTCTGTTACCTCAAGATCTCCCTACACACACACACACACACACACACACACACACACACACACACACACGTCTCCACTTATTAAAGGCTTGACCTTCTGAAAATAACACCAAGCTGGGGTACCAAGCCTTTAAACCCCTGGACTGTGAGTGGCTGCTGAAGATCCAAGGGACAGGAAGGAGGAACTTGTGTGGATGTCCAGTATTTGGCTCTTACTCTGGCTTTACTCTCTAAGCACTGGCTCCTTCTTATGTGCTGGACTCTAGGGAAGTGAGAAAGAAGGCAGTGAAGTTCCAGTCATCTTGGAGCTTGAGTTCTGGCACTTGCAGGGATGCTTCACACAGGCTTCTTTTCATGTACTCTAAGAGAACCACACACTCTGAACAAAACACACCAGCAGCCCAGCTTGTCTGAATGGCTTGGTGGTTCCATATCCAAACAGTACACATTAGAGAAGTTTGCAAGAAAAAAAAATCTAATTGCCCAAGTTTGTTCCAACCTCTGTCAATCTGAAACCTGCTTTTTCTCTCCCAGACTAGCCTCTGAAAGCTTAAAGAAATGAGGCTGGCCATCTCCCTGCTGGCTCCTCTCCAGTCAAGGCTCCTTCCGGACAGCATGCCCGAGGATGGACCCTGCCGTCACTGCTCCTGAGGCCTGTGTTTCTTGGCACCCAGGGAGTTGCTGCTCTGACAGAGCTCCAGGAAGCCATGCCCTGGGCCATCTTGCTTCCATTTGTGACTGTCATAGAGATGCTTCTCACCAGTTCGGTCCTTTCTGCAAAGGCAAAGAGAAACAGCAGGGGGGGGCCACACTGGGCTGGGACTCTGATTTGGACAGAAGAGTAGGAGGCCTGGCCTGACCTGAAGGCCAGCACTCTTGTGCCAGAGCCCCAGGTTTTGGCTGAGCCAGAGTCCCGCTTGCCAAGGGAACTTGGAAAGAGCCAAAGTCCTGTGCGGATGAAGACAAACAGCACCCTCGTGTCTGTGATTCACTGCTGCTCACTTCATCATGCTGCCTTCCTGGGAAAGCAGCTTCCATGGCAGTGAATCTAAGAACCAGTTTTGGTGTCAGTTCATCCAAAGATCTCTTGGCCATGACAGAAAGATTGAAGCCATGCTTCTGTGACTTCAAGAAAACTGACAGCCACCAGACTCCCTTTACCTTCCCCGGGGCTCAGCTTCCTCATCTGTAAGCCTGGGGGGGGGGTGGCATTGAACCAGGGGTGGCATCAAACAACTAGCGTGAAGATTCATTTGATGAACGTATTAGTTAAGTTCCCATCCAGTGATGAGCACTGGATATAAGGCTTCGCATTCTGTGCTCATGTGTCATTGCCAGAATCCTCATCCCGGCCATGTATGAATTGACAGACCTGAAGTCACACATCTTCGAATTAGCTGTTAGGATGGATTGCCCTAGCAGTGGCCCTCAAGAACGCCCTACTTGGAAAATAAACCAATGTGTGGTCTCCTCATCCAAAACACTGGGCTTTGGTCACATGACTTGTTTAAGCCAATGAAACGCCCATATTAGAGCTATTTGGCCTAGAGGAGGTTCAGAATGACCCATGCCTTAGAGAGGGACCCGGCAACTCAGATGTCACCATCAAGCCCAGTTCAAAACTGAATGGAACTGAGCATCAGAGGCCAAGGGAGACCAGCAGGAAATCTTCCAGGCCAAAGAAGATGGCCAAAGTCGCTAATGCTTGGGCCGCTGTTGCCCATGGCAACAGACAGCTAATTTGGCTGTGTTGCCGTCAGGCTACATTCTTGCTCTACTGGCTCTCTTTCTGTTATTACACTTTCTAATTTGTTTTAGTTCAACTAGACTACCTGGATGGGAAAGTATAGAAACCAAAGCCACTTGGAAGAAAGCACACATCAGTCATCTTAACCACGTCCCAGGCTACCTGGACCAGTTGAGCACATACTTCCATATGAGCCTCACATCAGGACCACCTGCCATTGACAGCCCAGGTGAAAGTAGCAGCCATGTGTGGTGGTTTCCACTTGTAGCATAGCACTCAGGAGCTGAGGGAGGACATTACCAGGAGTTTGAAGCCAGCCTGGACTATCTAGCAAATTCTGGCCACCATGAGTTACAAAATGAGACCTGTCTGCAGAGAGAGAGAGAATATGAGTTCAAAATTATTCTAGACACTTCCTTAGCACGGGCTAAGGGGAGGGAAGACTCACCTGATTAGGAGAAAGTAAATCATATTAACAAGTGGACTATAGGCCAGGCCGTGGTAGCATATGCCTTTAATGCCAGCACTTGGGAGACAGAGGCAGGTGGATCTAGGGAGACAGAGGCAGGCAGATCTCTGTGAGTTTGAAGCCAGCCTGGTTTACAGAGCGAGTTCCAGGACATCTAGGACTGTTATATAAAGGAAAAAACAATACAAAACAAAAAAACAAGTAGACTACAGCTTAATGCTCAGAACACATTCCATAACTCAAAGTAAATACAGACATGTTACCGACAACTGGTCCCCAAGGTAACTCTAATGAGTGGAGGGGCTCTGTTTGCCATAATTATCTGGGTGTGAGTAAGTTCCTCCAACACATCTGAAGCTTCTAGGGAAGAGGCGATTCTCTCAAACGCCCCACATTAACCTTACTGATATTTACCCTGTGGGCAGCAACAACAACCAGGAAAATAAATTCACACCTAGTCTCCATCTCCAACCAGGTTTCCTCTCTAGTCTCCATCTTCAGCCTGATGTTCCTCTCTAGTCTCCATCTCCAGCCAGGTGTTTCTCTCTAGTCTCCATCTTCAGTCAGGTGTTCCTCTCTAGTCTCCATCTCTAACCAGGTGTTCCTCTCTGGTCTCCATCTTCACCCAGATGTTCCTCTCTTGTCTCCATCTCCAGCCAGATGTTCCTCTCTTGTCTCCCTATCCATCCAGGTGTTCCTCTCTAGTCTCCATCTTCACCCAGATGTTCCTCTCTTGTCTCCCTATCCATCCAGGTGTTCCTCTCTAGTCTCCATCTCCAGTCAGATGTTCCTCTCAGAATCTGCCATGACCCTGTGTTTATTGAAAGCAGCCACTGGAATGGATTTAACCCACAGCCACAGAGTTGCCGACACTTGCTGCTTACAGACAACCCGTGAAGTAGGCATTACACCCCCACTTGACAGAGGCAGAAATGAAGGTCACAGGGGTTAAGGTCTGACTCAAAGTCATGAAGCTTGTGGTTCCATGTTCAATGGATTCTAGATCTCCACCCGGCCTTGCCTCTTATGTTTCTTCCTTCATCCATCCTTAGGTTCATCGAAGACACATACAAACAGTTCAGAAGACTTCCTGAGAGTGACTTCATGCACTGGCTCTGCCAGCACTCCTGTTTGGAGC
Source organism: Peromyscus aztecus (assembly GCA_902168405.1). NCBI lineage: Eukaryota > Metazoa > Chordata > Mammalia > Rodentia > Cricetidae > Peromyscus > Peromyscus aztecus. The sequence continues at coordinate 24,228 of CABHPQ010173186.1, read as the reverse complement.
CCCAAGGCTTCTTCCTCAAGTGATAGCCAAAGTTAGTCACATCTCTTCCAGCTTCTTTCCTCCCTCACCACAGTTTAACCTCAGAGACACCTAACTCTCTAACAAGAACTTTGTGGTTATTATCACAGAGGCTGGACTCTTCAGGCTTGAGGACATCCTAGCCAGACTCTTAAACATACACCTGTCTTTACTAACACCCCTTTGGTGGTTTGAAAGAAAATGGCCCCCAATAGTGGCACTATTAGGAGTTGTGGCTTTGTTGGAGTAGGTGTGACCTTTTTGGAGGAAGTGTGTCACTGTGGGGGTGGGTTTTGAGGTCTCCTATGCTGAAGCTACTCCCATTGATACAGACCACTTCCTGTTGCCTACAAGATGTAGGACTCTCAGCTACTTCTTCAGCACCGTGTCTGCCTGCACACTACCATGCTCCCTGCCTTGATGATAATGGACTGAACCTCTGAACTGTAAGTGAGCCATCCTCAATCCAATGTTTTCCTTATAAGAGTTGCCAAGGTCATGGTGTCTCTTCACAGCAATAGAAACCCTGAGACACAAAGACTTTGTGGTTATTATCTGATTCTGGACCCTTCAGGCTTGAGGACATCCTAGCCAGATTCTTCAACATACTAACACCCCTAAGTTCATATATATGAACTATTCAACAAATATCCCATATTCCCTCTCAACATAGGGTCTTTGCACAAGCAGAACCTGGAGTTCTCTTTTGTTCCAGGAGCCTTTCCATTAGCGAACTCCTGGATGAACTCCTCCAAAGAAATCTTACCTCTGCCATAGAACCCCATGAAGTGCCATTCCAAAGAGCAACCCTTGCTGGCCTGGGTAATACAGCTCTATAGGAGAACGCCTGCTTGATATGAACAAGGCCCTGAGTTCAACACCTAGCACCAAAAATAAAAAGAAATAACCTGTGACTGTTTCCTTCTTGTTATTCTTTCTTCTATATATGGTGATACAGCTATTGAAGGATGAATGAATGAATGAATGAATGAATGAATGAATGAATATATTTGCTCAACCCCAATTTGGCCTTGCCCAATCTGTGAGCTTGGGTCAAAGAGGTGCCATGGGTCCCTGGGCATACCACATCAGAGACCGATAGACCTCTGTCTGGGGAAAGATTTGACCTCAAGGTTGAGTAACAACTCATGTCCGGAAAGAGGCCTTTGGCTCCTTGAGTTCAGCTGTGGGGCATGCTGGGAATGCAGTGGTGAAGGGAGACATGTGAAAGACGTGGACAGAAGCAGACATTGGGAAACTAGAAACAAGGCAGGGAGGCTGCCTCCACTTTCAGCCAGACTCCCAAGGCAAGCAGCCTCTGGTGCACATGCTGTGTCCTGCTAGGTCCCAGGGAATGTGAACAACTGGCAGAAGCAACAGCCTCCCTCCTAGTCTATGAGCACCCAGCTCGTTCCTGCCGCAGGTCCTTTGCACTTGGGGCCTTCTGTACCTGCATCCCGCCCCCCACCCCACCGCCCAGTGTAAGCAGACCTGCCTCCTGTCTGTCAACTTCTCTATCAAAGGCTACCTACTTAGAGACACATTCCCTAGCCCACCTCCATGTCCCCACCCACTCAGCCACTATTTTTTCTGTTTTATAATCCTACTTTACTTTCTTTAAGGCATTTGTCAATGCATCCAGTCATCTGAGGCAAGGCAGGGCCGTGTATGTGGTCCCATGGCCTTGCATCTGCCTCATGCTCAGCGCTTGTAAAAGGACAGTGAGCAGCAGGAGGAGGACAGGGGCTTTGTGCCAGCTGTCCTCTGGTCCCCATAGCAGGCTGTGGGTATTCATCTCCTTCCATCTTACCCCCTCCACCAGGCTTCCAGGGCCACACAGCAGACCTAAATCTGCTGGGCTAGTGGGTTCAGAGTGTTGAGCCCCCAGCAAAGGAGATACCATTTTCCTGATTTTGTGTCTCAAAAAGGTGGCGACTTCACCACACACCCACCTATCCCACCCCACACACATCAGCATGACTGTCGTTGGCCTTCAATTTACTCATCTGTAAAATGGGCTTGATAAAAGTCAATTGGAGTTAAGAAATGAAGTAGCAGTCAGAAGCATAGCACAGAGTATTCAGAAAATGCTATTCTCACCAACAGTATTTTCCCAAGTCAACACACATCCACATCCAGCACGCTGCTCCTTTCTCTGCCCCCTACCCCTCTGGGAGCCTGCAGAGGCACCAAGTCTTACCATGGCCAGTGGTCTCACTCAGCCAGTGCCAAGCTCTTTGGGACTGACAGCCTTTGATCATGCATAACTACACACAGTGTGAGAGAGCCCAGCTTCAGCCCTAGAGACCACACTCTGGGAAAGGTGACCCTGGCATTCTTTTGAGTATCCTCCAGAGTGTCTAAGGAACTTGCCAACCCACAACCCAGAGCAGCTCCATTGACCAACTAGGAGCATCTATACCTTACAGCCAAGTGTGTGTGTGTGTGTGTGTGTGTGTGTGTGTGTGTGTGTGTGTACATATGTGCATGCATGTGTGTATGTGGCATATGTATGTGCTTGTGTGTGGATGTATGTACATGTGGCATGTAGGTATGTGAGTGTACATGTGGAAGTCAGAGGTCCACTTGGGGTATCTTCCTCCATTACTATCCACCTAAGTTTTCAGAAAATGTGTCTCACTGAATCCAAAAGCGTATCAGTTCAGCTTGGCTAGCCGAACAGTGAGCTCCAGGCTTCTGTCTGATTCCCCCTCCCTGCTACCCAGCTCCCAACACTGCCATTGGCCAGCTTTTTAGACAGATCAGTCAGGTTCCCAAGCTTGCACAGCACACATCTCACCAACTGGGCCACTCCCCACACTGTTTTCCTGATTCTTTCTCTCTCTTTCCTGTCTTTATTTTCTTATTCTTTCTTCCACATTTAAGTCTGGCTCTCTATGACTCCCTCTGTCTATGGCTCTGTACATCTCTGTCCCCTTGAAGGGGGATGTCCCCTCTTCTGTCCTATGGCTTGGCTGGCAGTCAGCTGCTGGCTCTTGGAAGTCATTTCAAATCCCAGAGAGAAGCAATTTCTAATCCCGAATGGATCAGGGGAAGCCTCTGCCCACAGAAAGTGGCAGCTCCACTTTGAAAGAAGACAGACTGTCTTGGTAACTAAGGCCAAGCAGACCAGAACTGCAGTCTATGTCTGGAAGGACCTGGAACCCAGGCACACCCTCTGCTCCAGCTCCCAGGACCAACCAGCGTTGGTGTCACATGCTGGGATATGTGCCTGTCAGATGTCGCCATTCAGAGCCAAGATCCAGTGAGGTGTGGCAGCAGAGAAAGCGGGAGGTGGCTACTCAGGCCAAATGGTGTCATTACTGCCAATTAGAGAAATGGCCCATTATCACCATCTAGTCATCAGCATCACAGGTGTGCCCCCGTGGACACCCACCAGGACGCTACCATTAAATGCTGGTACTTTTTCTTGCCTCCTACTCTCCCCACGTAGCTTGAGGGTAGAGACTATGCACTGCCTGCTCCTTTGCTCAGGTGGAATTTTCTGAGACACAATACTATGCCACCCAGAACCTTAGTAGGTGGTGCGCACCCCACCTGGTAAAACAGTTAACAGAGTGATTAATTTCTAAGTCTAGAGTAAAGAAAATCATCACTAAAGTGCCTTCTAAACTAAGACTGAAGAATCTTCCAAACGGACACTAATGTCTTAATATTTTTTAGGTATGCCCACAATTTCTCCCTTAGTAAGGTGCGTGTCGTGGTTCAGATAAGTTAGAAGGAATAGATATAAAGCTTGGGGTTCTAAAAGTCATTTTGCTGTGACTCTAAATATGGTTGTTTTTGTTCTTCCGAATTTCATTCAAAGTGAATGAAAACACAAGTGGTGATCGCTGGAAGTGGAAGAACCCAGGACAAGAGCAGAACTGGTTCCAGCCTGCTCTTCAGAGCTGTGCATCCTCAAACAAGCCGTTATCCTTTGTAAGCCTGAGATACCAAAGAGGGCCAAGAACCTATCTCAGTGAGATAAAATCCATGACCCATGTTCCTGTCACTCATAAGGACACAATCAATAGAGGGCTGTATTTGTGTATTATACTACAATGGGGAACTAGGATCTTGTTCCAAAGGATTCTGCAGATGACAACAGGCTGGATGACCCAGGTGGATCTAATACTTCAGCCTGAGCAGGCACCGCCAGAGCCTGTGCCTCAGCCCTGCCCTCCTATGACACAATACACCTGCTGCGGTCTGATTCCTTAGTTTCTCCACCCTGCCCAGCTCCAACAACACCCCAAGATCCCCCTCCTCTCTGGACTTGACGTGAATCTTTTAACCATTAAACACTTAGCCTCATGTTTTCCACCTTCAGAAGTTTCTAAACAGTAATTAGGCCATGGAACACCCTGCCAGGTGGTGAGAATAAATATCATTAGTGTAGGAGGGAGTGTAGAGGAGCTCCAAGTCTTGGCACATGGCTGGGACTGGCTGACATGAGGTGGAGAGGTCCCATTCTGAACTCCCAGCTTCTTAGCTCTCTCGGATGGAAAGGGACCTACTGCTGGAGATACAGGCACAGGTGATGTAATTAATAGAGACCACACTGGCTTTGCTTTCCAAAAGATCTGCTGCCTACATATGTGTCTGTTTGTGTGCTGTTATATGTACAGTGTGTGTGTGTGTGTGTGTGTGTGTGTGTGTGTGTGTGTGTGTGCTTGAACATGTGTGCACATATGCATGAACAGTAGAGGTCAACCTGTCTGAGCATCAGTGTCCTCAACTAAAAAATAATAGTCCCAACAGTTCCCAATACATCAAACTTCAATGGAGGCAAATGAGGGTAAAAGTAGCACACACCATGAACCAAGCATTGAGTGAGCATTCTATATGGACCAGTCTATAAACCCAGAGCCTCTTAGTGGAAACACTTTCCCACTTGGTAATGAGGAACCAAGCTCCATAGGGGAGGAAGCCTATCAAGCCTCATGGGATTTACCCTTGAGCCCAAGTCTCCTTCTCAGAGTGCTGTTCTGTTTAGCACAGAATGTGGGATGCAGCTTGGGGAAGATGTCCCCACTGCCTCCACCTAGATTTCAAACGTACCGGGAGGAGGCACTGGTTGAGAAAGAGGTCAGTGCTGCCAGCTTGGTCCTGGGAGATGAGATCTATGTAGGCAGGAAAGCTGGAAATGGGAAGCCCCACCCAGATGCCTGCTGTGAGTCCATAGGTCCATGTCTGTGGCATTAATTCCAGGTGCAATCAACCTTCTATGCACACAGACCAGGAACCGAGGCATAAGGTGTCTGGAAATGTGGGCCTGGTGCCTTCTTTCACACCACTGTGACAAAGAGGAGGACGCTGGCAAGTATGTGAAGCCCTTTCCTTGCCCGATCCACTTGGAGTAGCTGTGAGAGTTTTCCCCTCCTTCTCATGTCCATCATTACACCAATGCAGCTCTTACGGCCAAGGCTTTTGCAACAGTTTCCTATCTTGTTTTCTAGCTACCAAACTCTCACTTCATCTAACTCACCCTCCCTACAAGTCATCAGAGCCATCCTCTTAAAACACAAATCTGATTCTGTCTTAGTTTCATGTCCCAGTGAAAATCTGCAGTCTAGAGTAATGGCTCAGTGGTTGATAGCTCTTGCTGCTCTCCCACAGGATCTGAATTTGGTTCCCAGCATCCAAGTTAAGAAGCTTACAACCAACCTATAAGTCCAGTTCCAGAGGACCAATGGCCTCTTCTGAACTCCATGAGTGCTCACACACAGACGGCACATGTACATGTATTTACACACACATGTACATTAATAAAAATAAATCTTACAAAAATATCCTCAAACAACAAACCTTCAATTGTAGCATGAATAAAGTTTATTAAGGTGCACAATATATTGGGGGACATAATATCACCACATTCAATAGATGCCTTTATTCTCTGAATCATGTCCAGAGTACTAGTCATTGGCCCCATTTTACTGCCACAGGAATTTTTAAAAAATCATTGGAATATGATATTCCAGGATCTTCTCTTGTGCTTCATTTTGTATGTGTGTGTGAGACAAAATACTTGAGTGAAACAACTTAGTGGAAGAAAGATATATTTTGGATCATGGTTTCAGGCCATTGCAGTGGGAAGGGGGTGATCAACCAGCTCACTTCATGGCAACCAGCAAGCAGAGAGGGGGAATGCCTGCAAGGTTGAGCTTTCAGCTTTGATTCCTTTTTATTCCACTGCAGCCTCCCCACCCCAACCCCCAGCCTATGGGGATTCCCACATGCCGGACAGGTCTTTCTGCCTTAGTTGATCCTCTGGAAATGCCCTCACTCAAATACTCCCAAAGCTGTGCTTTCCTAATCTCCCAGGTATTTCTCAATACAATCAGGATTGAGCATCACATCCCTCCTTACTTCTCTAGTAGGCAACATCCAGGAAATAAGGATATTCATGAGATGCAAAGAACAATTTATCTGTCTAATCTGTTTAACAAAGACTGAGATGCTGGTGATATTTGGGAAGTGTGTGTATGTGTGGGGGGGGGAGGGGAATTGGAGGGAAGGAGAGAAACCTGAGAGCAAGGGACATGTGTGTCATTGATAGTTGAAACTGAGAAATAGAAGGAACTTTGGGGAGCCTATAGGGAAGGATCTGAATATGGGAGCTTATAGAGTAGCCCTTTTCATGGAGAACTTCCTTCAGTAACTAAACTTATGCTACACTACCAAAACTGGGCTGAATCACATGGAACCTCCAGATTATACAGTCGTTGGCACTCACACTAAATTCATGAAGCTGTCTTAAAGACCTTCCCAGTTGGATTGGTTCTTCATTTCTGTAACTGTAACAGTCCATAATCCCTGATTTTAAGTCTTCACTTTGGGATATTTTGACTGCACATTCTCTCCATCATTGATCTTTGCCATCCTGAGCGATCAGAGGCAGCTGATCTTCACCAACAAGTCCTGGCATTTAAAACAAAGCAGCGATCCACTGTTGTTGAATATGTGACTGGATATTGGCCTCCCCCTAGTTACTTTAAGATTGAAGTTTCCATTGAAAACATGTCAGCCTCACTCCTCAGTGCCACCGCTTTCAGTTTGGGGCCCCACCACTTCCAGATGAAGGTGGAAAACAGAAGTTTAAAGGGTAGAGGAAGAAGTGTCTGAACATTCAAAACAACAAAGAGGGGAAGTTGTCCAAGTTGGTTCTAAAAATATGTCTTTGCCCTTCTCCTCACTGCCCAGTGAAAATTTGCTTAGCCTTCCTCTTGCCTGGAGGAGGGACTATAAGAAGGACTCCTTCACCAAAGTCATCCATTAAAGTGCCTTCAAAGAAGAAACAAAGTAAGAAAGTAACTTTCAAAACCAAGTGCCCATCTAACTGGCAGGGCTTTCGCATCCCTAAGCTCAGGAAGGTTGAATACTAGAATACTACTCCTTCTTCCTCCTGGGCCCGTGGCTTTATTTCATTGTTGGAAGAGTCTCAAGATTATGGTCCTTCCTCATTGATTTACTGAACTAGAGAACTAGTCCTTAGAATATTCCACATTGTCTAAGAAGCAGCTCAGAGAGCTGAAACATCAGGCAAACTCTTTTATCCCTCAGTTTTCAGAAGAATAGACCCCAGACATCTTCTGAGCCTCGACTGATGCTATGTGCAAAGAGAACATTAAAAGCACACCTATAGGAGATGTAATACTATGGGTGGTATGAGTCTCTTAGGGAAATGCATGCCCAAGAAGTCTGAATGGATGCCAGCTTTGTACAACACTAAAAGAGACAATAAAGTCCCCCCAAAGGGAGGAGACAGAAACGGTCTTCATTCACTTCCTTCTTACATTCCTGTCTTCCCTTTAAGGGTGGCTACTTTGGGGTCTCACCTCCCGCCTTAAGAGAAGTGAGGTGTGCCCTTGGGGAGTAGAATGTAGGGGAATCCTGGGGTGTGCTCTTTGGCCAATCTCTAGGCAAGGTGAATTGAAACCCAGAGTTCCCTGTGTCTGAGAACCACATAGCTACCGGGTCTTGTGCCCAGCTCAGACTTCACCAATTGGTGACCAGGCATTACCTCACCTCCAAGAGCCACAACTTCTTTAAAAATATCTATTTCAGTGTCTTCCTCTGGGGACTTGATGAGCTCACACCTACATTTTGCTTGGTAATAGGGAGTTCTTCATAATTGCTAAGGGGAGTGGTACCAGACTGTGCTAGGTTTCTTTGCCTTCATTCTGCAGCTCCTGAACTTCCCTTTCTGTGCATCTGTACTTCCTGGTCACCTTGTCTATCTTCCTCATGGTCTATGAGTCTTGTGAATGGGTCACAGACCACATTCATGCCAGAAGCTAAGAATCATTGCAAGCTCCCAGAAGATACTCTCAACTTTATCTGCACGCTACCACCTCAGTTTCTGCTCTCTGAAATTTCTGCCCATGTCCATGTTAATGTTACCACCCTCGGCTGCTCTTACCTCCTCAAATCATTCTCTGCTTTGTCCAACCCTTCTGCTGGACCCATAGCTCACAGCTATACTTCATGTCCCTGGGGTATGAGAATGAAAAGAGCCAGAGTGCACTATGCCTTGAAATCTTCAGGAAATTAAGCACTGACTGCCTCATCTCTTACTTACTATTGTTTGTGGTGAATCTGAGGACTTCTAGAATTTGTTTTTTTCTTTTGATTTGGATATTACCAAACCATCATGGGGTGAACAATACATTCATCAACATCAGAGTAACATATAAACAGAGTAAACATATAAATTTCGCAACCTTGAGCACATCACTCATCAGGCTCTCTTATTCACTCCTGACAATGGTTCCACTGTTAAAGGTGGCATTACTACCAACTGAGCCTGAAGTTCAGAGAGTGTAAATCACTTGACCAGAAACCCACTTCATAATGGCAGAGCTGTGGATGGAACACAGAGGTTGGCTGACTCCAAAATCATATTCTTAATTACATGATGAACCTCCCATAAGGGTAAAGAAGCAAATGAATGTGGGCCCACAGATTAGCCCTAACTATACCCCTATCTTTGACAATTCATCAGATCAAGTGGAGAGGTGGGACCTCTGTCTCTTTCTAATCCTAAAATGGAAAAAAAAAAATGTGTGTGTGACAAACCCAACACATTCCTATCATCCTAGGAGGAGGCAGAGACAAAATCCATAGGACTTACTGGCCAGCCAGTCTAGCCAAATTAGCTCTAGGTGCACAAGTCACAGCAGGGGATTCAGACATCATCAGTTCCACAGTGAACCAGGCTTTCGCCACAGCAAGACCCCAGCAGATGACTCCCACACACCTCTGTAGGAGAAGGTGGGTTGTACCTGGAAAGCTAACTCAAATAGTTTTTTGAGGTGAAGGGTGTTTGAGGAAGACATCCAACATTACCCTCTGGCCTCCACATGCATGTGCACACACGCACACAAACATACACACATATATGATCATGTTCACACACACACACAAAAAAAAAAAAAAAACAATGAATAGCATCTTCTAAGCCTGCCATGGTGGAACCTCCTGATAATCCCAGCACTCAGGAAGCTGGGGAGAAGGATTATGATACCCAGGCCAGTCTGAGCTCTCTTTGCCATAGCCCGTCAACAGTAGACCTGGGATCCAGAGCAGACCCCAAACCAAGACTTTGTTCCATTTGAATTTGAATCCAATTCCCCATTCAAAACCAAAATTCTTTCTTGAAAACCTACTATATGCTAGATGAACTAGATGAACTAAGGAAATAAGCCAGGTCCTAGATGCAGTTATAGTTAAGGCAAGCAATTCAACATCTCCTCATTCACACATAGTACTGCCGTTTCTGCTCCTTCATACCACCCCCTTCAATACTGGTGGCCCTCCAACACTAGCAGGGCACCAGAACACAGCAGCCCAATAATCTCTAGCATACATGCCAGCTTTCCAGAGGGCAGCAGCATAAAGTCCTGCCCATGGGTGGAGATAGAGGCCTGGGACGAACCACTTCCTGTTTGCCTGGGCAGAACAGGTTGAAGTTCTCTGGCACCTGTGGCAGGGCTGGGCTAGGACAGAGAGCAGAGACACAACCTGGAAATTACAGGTCGCAAATCTCCCCTCCCTCCCCTCCACCTGGTGCCCCGTCCCTAGTCCTGTCCTCAGCCAAGCACAAGAGCCATCATTCATGTTTACGAGGCACTGTGTGCAGGTTGCAGACCTACCATCATCAGTAATGGGTTGTTGTTTTTATTTTCCATTTATGGGGAGTCTGAGTTACTACCTACGGTCACCACAGCCATCAAACTGCTCCAGGGACTGAGATTTACATACGAGCCATGTGACCTGCAACAAGCTTGGAGAGGAGAGGGATAAAGGGACATTTACAGTCTAATTAGAGCTGATGATTGATACACAGGGACTGCAGAGATCAGCCTCATCTGCCCCTAAAAGCCTGGGAAACCTTCACCCACAATGCGTTGTTACTGCCTCTGGCACACAGGGCATAAAACCAGGGCAAGGAAGAGGGGAGCACACATTTCCACCCTGGTGTGAAGTTGAGGAGGTCTATCTAGGAAGTAGGTGAAGAGGAAGCAGGGGAGGAAGGCCTCTAGTCCTCTCACCATTGTATCAAATTAATGTAGTAATTACCATTATTAAGTGAACAAAGGTCCCTGACAACCAGTTAATAAGCTGTGGCGGCCTGCACAGCTTTCATCCCAAGATCTCAAAACATATTATAAATAATTAAATGTTCTCATTTGGTGATTTGTGTAACCAAGGAACCTTATAACCTCTACTTCCTGGGTTGGTTGTTTGTTTTTTTTTTCCCCTTCCACTTTACAGGGAATGCAGCTAAGTATCCTGTGCCAAAGTAGAGAGACTGAGGCTCTGAGAGCCCAGGTGAACTGGTTTAGATCACGTGGTGCTTCACAGACGCCTTAACCTCCACTCCCCACTGTTTCCCTATAGGATGAAGGACTGCCCCACCCCCAGCCCTACCCATTCTTAGGAACGGTTATGTATTGGAATGTTCCCTGCTGGAAAGGTCCTTGGTCCCAATAGGGAAGATGCACAGATCCCTTGCTAGCCCTGACCTGGGCCCCCGCCACTCTGTGCATTCCCTACCTTGAACATGGTCAGAAAGTATACTCCTTTTTCTTGTGGTTTAGTGGACCCACAAGTTTGGATTCTTACAAGAAAAGTACATGTTCCCATCAAGTGTCCGAAGTCTGTGCACTTTGCATCTACCATTTAGCTGCCGCCTCCCCAAAAGCTATCATTTTCTATTTCCTGTGACTAACATGCACTGGCAGCTTCATTTACGTGTGGCAGGACGCTACATCCAAAGAGCCATTTCGTCATCGGCTACCAACAGGGCTCCAGAGACTATGCCAGGACCTGCACAGGCCAGGGGCTGTAGGAGCCAAGAGTACACTGTGTTACCCATATGCAGGGTGGATGTTCTGTCTGTAAGGCAGGCCTTGAGCTGAGTCCTGCCCAGATACAGGCATTGTGGAGCAAAGTGTTTGCTGAATTATCCCTCTCTCCCATCTGCCTGAGCTTCCTGACTCTGAATCTCCCCTGTAATTCCTTAACAGTGTGAGCGATGTGATGTGGTAGGTAGTTATTCCCATTTCACAGGTGTGAACCCTGAGATTAGAGAGTTATGCAAAACTACACAAACAGCAGATGCCTGGATGATAAAAGAACTCAGTTTCATGTTCCTCTTACAATCCCCCAGCTAATCCACCATCCAAATGAAGAAGAGATTTGCCTCCTGACTGGTTTGAACCCCCAAGCTCCCTCTGAACCAGCACATTGGGGGAATCAATACTTTATCTGAAGTAAAACGGGAAACTGGCAAATATCCAGCTCTTCTGGCAACCCAATTCAGAATATTTGGGGGTGAGAAATTTTACTATCATCATTATTATAATTGCCACCACAAATAAAATTAACTAAATCATGCTAGATGTCCTCATTGCCTGTGGGACATTTAGCTGTATCTGCACTTCAGTGAAATTATAGCAGGTCCCAGCCCATCGTCTTGTCTATATGGATGAAGCAACCACGTCTTGTCTGTGATTGCTGCCTCATTTTCATTCATCAGATATTCATTGGGTACCAATGATATGTCACACCCAGTGCTGGAGGTCAGGATGACATGGATGACTGAGACAGTCCCCACCCTTGGGAAACACCCAGGCTAGAGAAGCCATTGAGTGCAGATCCCAGAAGGAGGGTGCCAGGACGGATGAAAAGAAGGCTAAGAAATCAGGGAAGCCCAGGACAGACAGACCAGTCACAACAGCAATGGGAGGACAGCTAGCTATTGACTCTGAGGCCACTGACAAAATAAGAAGTGGGACACACAAAGCTTTGGAAATCTCTTTGCCTTCTCAGGATGACCATGTTTCAACTCCTACTAGAATGGGTAGCTCGCCTAGTCTACACTGCTGTAACAAAGCCCCCTAGACTGGGTGACTTAAGCAAATACATTCACTTCTCTCAGTTCTGGAGCCTGAGAAGTCCAACACTGAGGACCCCATGGGTCTGGTGTCTGATGACCTATGCTTCTTAGTTACTGGAAGTCATCTTCTGATTGTACTCATGTGACTGAGGACAGAGATGGACAATGCCCTCCTGGGTCTTCTTAGAAGGATGTTAATCCCATGAAGAAGGCTCTACCCACATGGGATGGAGACTAATTATGATGCCAGACTTTAAGTGCCCCTCATTTTAGCCTCCCCACCTGTGCACTCTGCATGGTAGGTGATACTGGGCTCTTATTTAACCCTGGTATTTTCCACGGGTTAAAGAAGATTCTGGCCTCACCAAAAGCACTCACTCTTGGGTGTCCCTTCAAACAAGTTGTCCTCACTCAGGGGAGAGTCTAATAGCATCTACTCAGGGTCATATTTGTTTGTTGGGTTTTTTTTAAAGACAATCTCACCCTATCCAAGACTCAACACAACACCCCACCTCTGTAGCCTCCTGCCTCAGCCTCCCAAGTTCTGTTCTACCTGGGGTCTTAGACCCAGGCATAGACTATTAGGAGGTTAAATGGTGGGCTGACAGTCAAAGGACAGCAAACACTGTCCCCTCCTACAGATGTCCAGCCCAGGCATCTGAAAGCTTGCCTATGAGGTGCAGGAAAAAGGGCATTAAGAGTTATTTTCTAAGCCGCGCGGTGGTGGCGCACGCCTTTAATCCCAGCACTCGGGAGGCAGAGGCAGGCGGATCTCTGTGAGTTCAAGGCCAGCCTGGTCTCCCAAGCGAGTTCCAGGAAAGGCGCAAAGCTACACAGAGAAACCCTGTCTCGAAAAACCAAAAAAAAAAAAAAAAAAGAGTTATTTTCTAATCTATAAAGACCTAAACCAAAGAGGCTGGTAACAGTATTTGATGCTCACATAGAAGACTCTAGGATGTAGGACTACTGCTTGTCTGTTAGCCCCTCCAAGTCTCATACAAATTAGGAAGATTCTTTGCATGCAGTCTTGACAAAGGCATCGTCTATACAGTGGAGTCTTACTCTGTCTTTAAAAGGGGAGGGAAACCCACTATTTGGAGTAACCTAAGCCTGACCGAAGAAGTATTACCCTGAGTGAAACAAGAGAGTCACAGAACAGATGTATGTGCCTAGTTCCACTTACATGATAGATTTAAAATAGTCAAACTTAAAGATACAGAAAGTAGAATGGTGGTAGCCAGAGGCTGGGGAGGGGAGGGGAGAACAGGGTTAAAGGTTTCAGATATGCAAAACGACAGACCCATCTCTAGTGAAGAGGTATGGGGAGAGGTGGGGGGTGGCGCGGCCCAGCACTGCTTCTGTGGTTAATAATACAGTACTCTGAGCCTGGCGGTGGTGGGCCACACTTTAATCCCAGCACTCAGGAGGCAGAGGCAGGCGGCTCTTTGTTGAGTTCGAGGCCAGCCTGTTCTACAGAGCAAGTTCCAGGACAGGCTCCAAAGCTACACAGAGAAACCCTGTCTCAAAAAAAAACAAAAAACAAAAACAAAACAAAACAAAAATACAGTACTCTGCACTTAAACATTTTAGAGGAAAAAAATCTCATCTTAATTGTGCCTATCACACAAAGAAATGGGGAAGGCATGACAAAATACAAGAAGATTTTGGAGATGGCGGGTGTATGCATTACCTCAATTAGGTGATGGGATCCTGGGCTCGGTCCTCTGTGCAAACTCATCAAATTCTATACATTAAATCTGTGTATTTTTTCATATAAATTAGAACTCCATAAACCACTTTTTTTTTTAAGTAGAGGTGAAAGAAAGCACATAAGTTCCTAGAAATCCTTGGACATAGGAATCCTGCCTCATCCTTATGCCAAACTCCATAAAAATCTCCCTTTTATGCGGCTGGCTGTGTGGACAGAGCAGCATTCCTGCCCGGGTTGGCAACTCTATAGAGCAGATCGCAGGCACTTGGACTTATTGGCTCTGACATATGGGTCATGCTCCCGGGCTGGGGGTTTTTGTTTTGTTTTGTTCCTAATATATATAGTTTTATAAGATTTCTTTTATGTTAGGCTGACTCTTTGATCTCCCCAGGAAACTCTCCCCCGCCCCCGGGTTTTCTTTTAATCTACAAAAATCACTGACCACAGCTGCAGACTGGGAAGGATTCCGTAAAAAGAAAAGCAGAGCCTGGGAGGGAGAGAGCAGGGTATTGGCTGGGAGAGAGATAACACGGAGTCTGCAACATGCTCCTCTGGGGCCCTGCAGTGTGTGGCTAGCAATCTGGGGCATCCCAGAGCCTGTGTCCCAGAATGCAGGACTTGCAAGCCTGTCCTGCACCAAGCTTGGCTCAGATGTTTGCAGCCTTAATCTTCATAGCAGCCTGGCAGAGTAAAAACATGATCTGCTTTTAACAACAGAGGAAACTGAGTCTCAGGGGCCTCTTAGGCTGGGTTCCTCCAAGCAGGCCCTGAGACCAAAGTTCATTCTTAGGTAATTTTGAATTGGAAGAGTTATGGCAACCACAGTGCAAGCTGCTTCTATATATGTTTATCCAGGCCCCCCAGTTGCTACATTTTGCCCAGTTTGTTTGACTTTATCATTGGCCAGACTCTGATGATTATAAAGAAATGGGAAAGAAAGTAAGAAACATCACGTATCTTTACCACTAAACGTTTCGATGTTCATGTCCTAGGAACAGGGACCTTCTTTAATACAGTCACAGCATAATTATCAAAATCAGTATATTTAATGCTGTTACAATGCCACTCCACCTATACAAAGCACATACTCAAGTTTTGTCAATTGCATTAATTGAAGTCTTTTATAAACTTTGTTCTTCCTGGTTCAAGGTCCCATCCCAGGCCATGCATTGTATTTAATAATCTTGTCTCTTTCTTTAAACTCCTTTGGGCTAATGCTTATATTTAATATTTAAATCCTTGACTTTGGTATATTTTAAGACTATTGGCCAGGAAATTTACATCATGTACATCAAATATGGTTTCTCTCTCTCTCTCTCTCTCTCTCTCTCTCTCTCTCTCTCTCTCTCTCACACACACACACTCTCTCTCTCTCTCTCTCTCTCTCTCTCTCTCTCTCTCTGTGTGTGTGTGTGTGTGTGTGTGTGTGTGTGAGAGAGAGAGAGAGAGAGAGAGAGAGAGAGAGAGAGAGAGAGAGAACAACAACACCACTACCACCTCTTGAAAGCATTCCAGGAAGAAGTGATGGGTTTGTGCTGAGTGGTGGCCTGCTAGGGAACCCAGCCAAGGGAAGACCCACAATTAGAGGATCTGGATGTGTCCCCCAATGTCAGTCACATCTCAGAGGTATCCCAATTGGAGAACAGCAGAACTGAGGAATGTAAACCCTGTTTCCAGTCCTTACTTTCAGGTCAGAATTCCCTACACAGGTGCCACAGTCACAGGGGCTCCTGCACCCAAAAGAGGTGATAGATCTAAGGAATAAAGTTTGAGTGCTGACCCTGTTAACTCTAAAGAGTTTGCCATACCCAGCTAGCATCACACAGCTTCTAACTGTTAGAGACAGGATTCTATCAAGCTCCCAGGCCATTACCCACAGCCCATCACTTCCCTGGAGAACTAACGTCTATCAGAAGCCTAGATAATCCAACTCCGTAGTCATGTATTTATTGACTGACTGTCTAACAAAAGACCTGCTGAATGGCCTCAGGACTGACTTCAGATCCACTAAGACTAGGCATTCAGTATAACTGGGGCCCCACCAAGGAGAAGAGCCCCGTGAGGTTTCAGAGATAAGTTGGGAGCAACAAAGTCAAGACCAGGGATAGATGGGTTTAGATTTCCTGGAAAGTCTGGGCCAGAGGCCAAGACAGAATCCAAGGGGCAAAGTTGAGCAGCCAAGTCAGGGGCCAATGAGCCCCTGGTGAGTTGCCCGGGGATCAGAGTCCATGGGTCAGACTAGGACAGAGCAGGAGCTCCAGGGTAGAAGGCCCAGATCTCTGAAGGCTCATATAAACTCACTGATCAACTCCACTGCTGTTACTAAGCACCTACTGTGTGTTGGGTGCTATTTAGGGCCAAAGGCAGAACAGTAAATACATCAGGAAAAAAAAAATCCTTGCCCTATGTGTTTATTTTTACTAAGAGGAGAGAGAGAGAAGCAGACAGAATGAATAAGGACACTACAAACAAGGTATAGTAGTGTATAGCAGTGCTCAGGAGTTTGAGCAGAAACTACATAGCAAGAGTCTGTGTCAACAAAGGGTGTGTGTGGTAGTGGAGGAGGCAGGAACCATGTCAGTGTTCTGCAGAAATAAAGCAAGCGAGGAAGAGAAGGGAACCCCGAGTGTGAGTTGAGGGATTAGTACAGTAGATGGGAGGATCACCTCATGTGGGAAGCGAGAAGAATGTGGCTCAGTATGTAGTGTTCATGCAATAAATGTGAAACGTCTGGCTCTCACTGTAAGAAGGTGACAAAATCTTAAATGTTCCTGAGGTCAAGCTGCCAAACTGTAAGGGGGTTCCTAGCTTTCCTGCTAGGGTCCAAGGACTCCAGCTTCAGGGTATCCATCTAGGTTGATTCCAGAAGGCAGGTTTCCAATCAGCATAAGGACTCTGGTAAAGGTGAGGAGTCGTAAAAAGCTAAGGTCTTCTCTGTGGATGCAAAAACCAGAAAGCAGGTGGACATCAAGTTCAGGGTTCCACTTGGACATGTGCCAGCAGCAGGGACTGTGACTCCAGACTCTAACAATTCAGGCAAAATGAGGACCATGGGAGCAGAAGCAGAATCTGAGATGTAAAGTTTGGTAAGTGGGCTAAGGCAAGGAATATCAAGGGCTTCCTGTGGCCCCACTGGGTGCTAAGTCTACCAGCAACACAAGTAACTTCAGTCCCATTCAGAGCCAGCTGCCACCATGGCCAGGATGGACACCAGGGGAGAAGGGATTGAGTCTGCAGCTACAGTTGTTAGCCTGAATTCCCTTGATTAATTCTGAATCCCTCATCATCATATCATCTGGCACTCTCAGCCTAAGACTTTGCACCATGGCTAAGTCTAGATTCTAACTCCTTCCCCAACCTGAATATATTCCTCCTAACCCACCAATTGAAACCCTAGGGATGACTCCGCAGGTACATACAGGACCCTTGTCTGCAATGCTCATGTTGGCTTCTTCTTCTCCCATGCCTTCTTGCACCTCACAGTTTCCTGGATGACTTCTAAATGAATACCTGCTAAGTGCCAGATGCCATGATCCTATAGAATACCTTTGCAAAGGATCCACATCTTCGGTTTATAGCTGTCACATCACCTAGAGCTTCAGGGAAGTAAGTATAATGAAGAAGGAAACATGTACCCAGGGTTCAAAGCCAGACCCAGCAGCACCTGTTCCCTTCCATAACTCTGTGCAGCCTCTGCCCATGTTTCTCAACTGTACAATGGGTTCAATAATCCATATGTCAAAGGGTCGCTGTGAGAGTTCAGTGAGAAGCTAGAAAGAAGTGGTTCTCAACCTATGGGTCATGACTCCTTTAGGGGTCAAATGACCCTTTCACAGAGGTCACATATCAGATACCCTGCATATCAGATATTTACATTATGATTCATAACAGTAGCAAAATTACAGTTATGAAGTATCAATAAAAATAATTCTATGGTTGGGGATCACCACAGCATGAGGAGCTGAATTTAAGGGCCGAAGCCTTAGGAAGGTTGAGAACCACTTGGAGCCATGGGCACAGGACTTGGCACATTCAGGAAGCACTGAGTTCATTACAGAAGCAGAATCATCCTTCAGCCCCCATTGAAAAGTCCATTGGAATCCTTGAAAATTTCCATTCCCTCTCCCAAGAGACCCCATTCCAGCTTCTCAAGCCCTTATAACTCCAAACAGGTCCCTTTGGTGAGAATGAGGGGCACATGCACGCAGGCAGCATTGGCTCACCTATTACAAGCCAGCCTGGATGGCCCTGCTATTAAACTCCCTGTGGGTGAACCAGGTTAACGGTGGGGCCTTATGTGATAAGTCATTAATCTCCACATGTAATGCAAGAGCAGTACAACTTACTTCAACCTTAATCTCCCATGAGTTATGGCCTCTTCTGTGATTCATAAAACAAATCAATCACACCTCCCAGGCTCTCATCTATTTATTACTGCTTTTTAAATGCTCGGAGAGGGAGAACACACTGTATGTTTTTCATCCCTCCTCCAGCTGCAGGGAAATGGCCTCTGTGTCCCAGTTCAAGTCACAGATCAAGATTCATTGAATTCTGGGGCTTGCAAGGAGCTGGAATGGTCAGTGCCCACGGCATCCAGAGGGTTCCTTGCTATTGCTCAGTATGGGGACTGGTGACAGGCCTGGTCATTACAAACAGAGGTCAGAAAGGTTCATCCTCTGGAATTCTGGGTGGTACAATCTGAAAAAGTCCTTTGCTGTCTGTTGCACTCAGGAGATCCTCACCCCAGCCCAGTGTCTTCAGTGGTCATCACTGTACCCTATCTGCTTACTTTTTAGAACCTTACAGTGCTGGTGGAATTCCTGGCTCTGTGTATGTGTTAGGGGTATCTCAGTGTATTCTATGAAAGTAGTCTGTCTCCACTTGAGTATGTGGCTCCTTCCAGCTAGACTCAGAGGGTATGTTTATATGTTTATAGGCGTGGGGGGTATATGTAAGGGTACACATGACTGTGGAAGCCAGAGGTCAGCATCCAGTGCTTTCCTCAATTAAGCCACACCTTTTTTTTTTTTTTTGAGACAGGGTCTCTCATTAGACAAGGAACTCTCCAAGTTGGCTAGACTGTCTGGCCCCCGAGCTCCAACAGTCCCCCTGACTCCATTTTCTCAGCTCTGGGATTATAAACACAGGCTGTCACTGCCAGCTTTTTTATGTGGATGCTGCAGCTCAAGCTCAGTCTTTCTGCTTATTCAGCAGCACTTTGCCAACTGATCCAGTCCCCTGCTCCCAGGTACATACAGGACCCTTGTCCGCAATGCTCATGTTGGCTTTATCTTCTTCCATGCCTTCTTTCACCTCACAGTCTCCTGGATGACTTCTAAATGAATACCTACTAAGCGCCAGATGCCATGATCTGGTAGAACTCCTTTGCAAAGGATCCACATCTTCCATTTACAGCTGTCATATCACCTGGAGCTTCAGGGCAGTAAGTATAATGAAAAAGGAAACATGTACCCAGGGTTCAAAGCCAGACCCAGCAGCACCTGTTCCCTTCCATAACTCTGTGCAGCCTCTACCCATGTTTCTCAACTGTACAATGGGTTCAATAATCCACACCTCAAAGAATTGCTGGGTCGCTGTGAGAGTCTGTAAAGGAGTGGTTAATCATTACTGTCATCTCAGCATCCAGCTCAGTGCCCATCAGACTGTCTGTGCTCAGAAAATGTGTGCAAGTGAGGGCCATGACTTATTTTGCTCTCCTTACCACTTTGGGAGAAAGGACTAAGAAGCCCATTTTAGAGAAGAGGAAATGGAAGTGTAAAGAGGTAAAGTCATAGGTTGGAGGTCAAAGAACCAAGTACTAAACCATGGTCTGTAGACTCCAAATTCTGTTGGTAGGAGAACAGAGGCACAGAGCTGCTGGAGTGGGGCAGGGGATAGTGGCGGTATGGACAAAAGGGCCTGGAAGAAATGGGGTAAATATAAGGAGGCAAGCTGGAGGGTCAGCAGACAGAAAGACCTGGATACTCTCTGAACACCCTAGCATCTCAAGGAGACAGAAAGCCAAGTGATCAACTGAAGTTTGGGGAGCTGCTGCCTGGAGCTCCAGATTGCTGCAATGTTGCCCTGAGGTGTGAAGGCTTTTCCACCCCATCCCCTCCCTCACACAGGCTTCTCCTGCTCTTCCATTGGTCTGGGCAGTAGGTGGAGCAGACCACAGAAACTGGGAAGGGGCAGGGTTCAGGGCAAAAGTTGATAGAGGACATGAACCAGTAGGAGGAGGAGGAGCAGAGACAGGCTGGGAACAGAGACACCAGAGCAAACCACCACTGGCTAACTCTGATTCCAAAAGCCCAGATTCCAAGGTCAAAGGTTTTCCACTCCAACTCATAGATTTCACAGCTTGTTGTGCAATGAGCCACCTGGGGTTGCTCCAGAAGGCCATGGGCCAGAGACAAGGTCCCCCTTTAGAACTGAGCCCCAGCCTCATGCTAACAGCCTTGTGCTGACTGCACAGTAGTCCTCCGCCTGGACAGAGAGAACCTCCAATGTGCATTTAGGGGTGCAATAGAAGAAGTGAGACAGAGAGGGGAAGAAAAAGTCTTGACCCAAGCCCAAGGTGGAGGGGCAAGAACGGAGCTCCAGAGAGTGAGTTTCTGTGCAAAGGAAGTGTCCCTCCAGGTGCTGGTCATTGGCATAATCTAGGTGCAGCACAGGAACCCTGACAAGTAGGCTGATCCAAGGGGCATTGCACCTTTGTTCAGAGGCAGCATGGAAACCCCTTTCCCCACTCTATAGACCAATGCAGAAGTTGTGTAATTAGGGCCTAGGGGAAGTAGCTTCAAGAACAGAAGGATACTGGAGAAGATGTCACTCGGTCTGGGTGCATGTGCACACGTGGACACCGGTGCCCATGCCTCAGTGTACCTGTATGCTTGTGCACAGACCCAGAATGGGAGAAGCAGTAGAAAGTGGGGGTCAAAGGAAGCATTCTGCACATGAGTGAAGGTGTGGAATCCAACAGTGTCAGCACGAACCAAAGCCCAACGGTACCACTCATCAGTCCGTGGATGTTCGTGTGCAGTCGTTGTTTGGGGCACTCGGGCAGCATGAGGAAAAGGCTCAGGCAAGAGGCCATGACTTCTGTGGGAAATCCACTACTAAGAGTAAGTGCTATGAGACACACAAAAGAAAGGGACCAGACTGTGTCACTCATTTATTGTCCTCACTGTGCTAGTATCCCTAACGGAAGCAACTTGGGGATGTTTATTTGGGGTGGTAGAAGGCACAGTCCACCATGATGGGAAAGGCACAGCTGGCTAACGTAGAAGCAGGAGCTTGTGGTGGCTAGTCACTTTCAGAAAACAAACAGGAAGTGGCGAGATTGTCTGGAAGTAGAAAACATGGCAGGAAGCAGAGGTGGATATCATTTTTCCAGAGCCACCCCCAGAAACACACTTCTTCCAGCAAGATACCAACTCTGAAAAGTTCAGCAACCCCCGCCCCCAAACAGTGCCTCCTGACGGGAGTCTGTAAGGGACATTTCAAGTTCAACCCTCAGCATGTCGGAATGGACACCAGGGGCTTCATCCAGCCTGGCCAATCCAAGGGGTCTCTCTGAGGAGGGGATTCTTAAGAGGACAATTGGGGGATGCCTAGAAAGGCAAGGATGCTGGACCAAGGAGTGGAAGCTTTCTAATGGAGAACAAAAGGGTTTGAGAGAGGCTGTGGTGGAGCCAAGACAAATTAGAAAGAGTCTCAGAGAAATAAAAGTAGTAATTATTACTTTAAAGCCCACACTCCAAGCGGCTGAACAGAATGTTGCTTTAATTATATCTACCTTAATGAACAGATAAAAACAGTTCCCAATTAGTTCTGTAATTGGTTATGTGCGGAGAGATGCTGCTCTAAGCTCTAAAGCCTATGTCCTTTAGACAATTTATGAGGGGAGGGAAGATGTCTCAAGTCCTAAAGCATGCTGCCCTAAAAGGCTGTCACAGTCCAGTCTCTCACAGGCATCACTTCTGTATGAGTTTCATAGACGTAGACTTTATCCATAGTCATCGCTGGATCTGAGACAGGAAAGTAAGAATTTTGACTCCAGGGCTGGGGAGATGGCTTAGTGCTTAAAGTATTTCTCAGACAAGCAGGAGGACCTGAGTTCAAATCCGCAGAATTCACATAAATCTGGGTGTGGCTGCTTGTGCCTATAACCACAGTACTTCTACAACAAAATGAGGGAAGGGGACTGAAGAATCCTAGAAGCTCACAGGCTGTCCAGCCTGGCATTGGCACTTACATCAGAAAAACAACAAAGATACCCTGCCTCAAACAAGGTAGAAATGTGAAAAACAATACTCAAAATTGTCCCCTGACATCCACATACACACTGAGGCACATGAACAATTGTACTCACCCACGGGAATTCATACACACACACACACACACACACACACACACACACACACACACACACAAATAAACAATTTTTACTCTAGATATGCGTATCTCTCCATATATCATAATTCAGACCTCTCATCTGTTTCTCATCAGCTCTGTCATCTACGGCTTTTCTCTCAACCTCTTTCAGATTCATACTATAAAACAGGGATGATGATAGTGCCCACTTTGTGGAGTTATAAAAATTGAGCAAGTCAGAGGCTAGAGGGATGGCTCAGGGGGTGAAGGGCTTGTTCTGTGAGCATGATGCCCTGAGTTCAGATACCCAACAAGCACATGAAATGTCAGGCATGGAGGCATGCTCCTATAATCCCAGCACTGTGGAGGCAGAGACAGGAAGATCCTTGGAGCTTACTGATCAGCTAGTTTTGCTGTACCAGTACATTCCTGGCTCAGTGAGAGATACTGTTTCAAAACAATAAGGAAAGCAATATAGGAAGACACCCAACATCAGCTTCCGACTTCCATGTGCATGTGCATGCATGTGACTTGCGCGCGCACACACGCATGTGCACACATGCAAACACATACATATGAATACACCACACACACACACTAAAAAATAAAATAAATGTGCAAGTCATGCAAGCAAAGGACACTGTAGTGTGCACCACACAGCAGAGCAAGCTTTCCAAAACTCTGGCTACTGTGTGGATCCACCCAGGGTACGCTAATTTGCTATTTGCTGGAATACAAAGAACTGTTTGGATAGGGGATAAAGTAACACGGATTTCTCATAGCTCCAAGTTAGAAGTTTGGTGTGAGTCCCACGTGTCTCCTGAGTCTGTCACCAATGTGTCTGTAGGGCTGACTTCCAGCCCAGAAGCTCTGGGAAGGAAACCATTCTAGGTCTTGATTTTTCCAGCTTCCAAGAATTACTACATGGATGGAGTCTGGAGAGATAGCTAACACTTAAAAGCACATACTGCTCTTCCAGAGGACCTGGGTTTGGTTCTCAGTGCCCACATGGCAGCTCACAATCATTTGTATCTCCAGTTCTAGGGGCTCCCTGGGTACAGCACACACAAAGTGCATGTGCCTACATGCAAGCAAAACTCATATGTATTAAATAAAAATAAATATATCTTTTAAAAATAAAAGAGTCACCACATTATTTGGCTCATGGCCACTTCCTCCACCTTCTAAGCATCCCTACTACTACTCTGGTCAAAGATGTTCAGACCATTGCTGTTCTCCAATTTTAACGACTTCTGTGATCAGAGTGAGCCCTACTTCTGTGATCAGAGTGAGCCCTACTTCTGTGATCAGAGTGAGCCTTCCTAGACAATTCAAGCTAATTTTCTCTTTTTAATGTCTATAACTTTAGTCATGCCTGCAAAGAATTTTCAGTATGTCAAGTTCACAAAATTAGTGCATGGATGTCTTTAAAGCACCATTTTCCTGCCTATCACAATGTATACAGTCACCTACATATTACCACAGTGATTTTTTTCATGTATGACACAAGAAATATGGGTCCTCATAACTACATACTATTCTCTTCCTGTGCTTCCTCCCACTTTCTTAAGAATCCTCTGCTCCTTTCCCTTTTGGAGTGTCCCCTCAGCATACCATCACTAAATCACATTTAAATATGCCTTCATCCCACACCGCGCATGACTCTTGTGTAATGATGGTTGAATTGAACTTGACAAAATATCATGTTCCACATACA
>CABHPQ010173185.1:0-11209 GCA_902168405.1 Peromyscus aztecus | reverse complement strand
TGTGTGTGTGTGTGTGTGTTTCTGGGTGGGTTTAGCTATTTACAAACCAAACGAAAATTTCCGTGACCCTTCATATACAGGCAACCTTGATTTGCTCATTGTCTTGAAGATCTGTCCTAAAGTGCAGATGGGGAACCACTGGATAAAATGGAAAATTGACCTTGTCATGAAAAAAGAATCTTAAGCTTTGGCCCACACTTGTAATACTGGTACTCGGGAGGCTGAGGCAGGATGAGCTCGGAGTTGGGCTGCAGAGTGAGACACCTTGTCTCAAAATAAAAATAAAAAATAAAGACAGCTGTTGGAGCCCAACAAGGCTTGTTGTCACCCAGGAGGCTAAACCTTGAGGTGAATTCAGCTGTGGACCACAGGCAACAGCAGTTCTTTGTAAAGGTTTGGAGGGAGGGACCTGCGTTGTTGCACAGGCAATACTAAGGCACTGCCCTTTGTTGGTCTTCCAATACATCAGGAAGAAGTTTGAAAAACAGTATGTCTGTGTTGAATTCATATAGATTTTATTCTTGTCCTTTCATTGTACTGGCTTAATATAAGAGACTCTTGGCGATTCATGTATACTTGAGGATTAAGTTGTATGTGAATAACTTCATTCCCCCGTCTTTGGGATTAAGGGCATGGCGTATGGCTAGATACATAGAGCTAAGCTATATCCCCAACTCTGCTAGCCTCTTAACCTTTAATTTGGAGATGGAGGTCAGACCAAGTATCCCAAACTAGCTATATCCCTCTCTTTGTTGCCACATATTCCAGTAACGTTTTTCCTGTCTCAGCCTCTGGAGTAGCTGGATTTAATTACAGGCCTACACTGCCCTTCCAGCTTAACTTCATCATTCTGTAAGAGACTTGAGTGTCTGCAGATTTTAGTTATCTCCGGAGAGCCTCTAATGCCCTGTGCAACCAGGACAGTTGTAGTTTTTTTCCTATCAAAAAAATATAAAAGTAGTACATGTATGTTGCAAAATAGTCAAACCAATATAGGAGGGGATATGGAGAAAAAGGTATTGGTCTCATTACATTTTTTCCTATTGAGAAAGAGCTGATGTCCCCCTTTCCTAGATTCCCCCATAAAAATGTCTCATTTTCCCTTTGGGTCTTGTGTACACCAAACAATATCCTAACCCTCAGCAACTTTAGATAGCTTGAGAATATTTTGTATGTTTGCCTATGTATATCCCAGATATATAAGGATTTCCTTGAGGTTTCAGTAAGAAAGTGATTATTATATCATAGAAAAACTGTATCAAGGTGTCTCTTGGTATCATTCAAAATATCAGTATCTGGACAGTTCAACTGAAATTTGCTCAGGGTGTGAGCCTACATTTTGCTTTCTTGACAGCATGTGACTTCTGAAGCAGAGGTTACCTTTCTAATTGACTTGATGTAGCTCATTTGATCAGATGACTCAGGTGTTGCAAAGGGTCAAAATTCCTATCAGGGTTGGGTTTTCTGAATGTACAAGACTTGCTAAATAGCCATATGCATATTTAAATCCCATGTCTCACTTGCACAGAGTGTTATGCAAGCATCTCACCTTAGTAGAGGAACGGTGACAGGGTCAAGAGGTGTGGCTTTGGGCCATAAGTGAGTTTCTCCATTCTGTGTGCATGCATACAAAGGAGCTTCAGGAGCAACTTTAACATTAAAGAATCCTTGTCTACAGTTTTCAGCAAGTGTCTACATGACACTGTGAAGTGTTTAATTATTTTATCAATAAAAATTTGGGAGTCAGATATCGGGGTAAAAATCTGTATGATCGGAGAAGCAACCAGTGATGACCTCTCTCTCCTTTCTCATCCAAAAGGCCAGAATCTTTGTAAGCCCCTCCCTACTACTTCCTGTGTCTCTCTATATGTCCTGGGTCCTCTATGGCTAATTTTGGTCAGCTAGTTGCTAGCTCCGCCCTCTGGTTCAAGGTAAACTTTATTGACAGTCTCAGGGGTGTCAGAGTGTGATCAAAATATCCCACAACAACACTGTAGTTTCCTTCTCAAAAATTTGGGTGATGAGCCAGGCTGTGTAGTAAGGTAGGTGAGAATGAATTTGAGATACTCTGGTGTGAAGGAATATTGAGTAGGCCTTTATGTAATAAGAAAAACAAGGACAGTGTTGGGAGTTTTAATGACACTGAATTTTATCCAATTTAAAGGACCATCATTTCTAAAAAAACAAAGTAAACGAAAAAACATCCAGTTTCTTGGTAATAACATTGAGCATTTAGGGTCTGGAGAGTTGTCTCAGTGGTTAAGAGCATTTGTTGCTCTTATAGAGAACCTGTGTTTGATTACCACAACCCACATACCATCTGGAACTCCAGATACAAGGGACCCCCCAACACCTTTTAACTTCTGTGGGCACCAAGCATGCATGTAGTGCACATAAATACATTCTTGCAAAACACTCATACACTTAAATAAATCTAAAGAAAAGTTAAAATTCAGCCTCTAGTTGGATATGGTTTTACAAGCTTGTCGTTTCAGTTATATTGGAGGCTGGGGTAAAAGGGTTGCTAGAGTCTAGTAGTCTGAGGCCAGTGTGAGCAATATAGGTAGGCCCTATTAAAAAAAGATTAAGCATCATTTATGATGGCGATACCAAATGATGGTGTGTGGTAATTGCATATGGTAAATATAAGACCACTTATTTATTGTGAGTTTAGAAATAATAATGAGAGCATAAAGTCTTGTTTTGCTGTTAGTGAGTTTAAGGAAAAATTTCTGGGCTGTTGTTGCTTTTAAGAAGATTCAAATACAGCTGAGGAGGCCGAAGCAGGTGGAGCTCCAGGACAGGCAAGACTACATAGAGAGACCCTGTCTTGAAAAACCAAGGGAGGAAAATATTTAAGTACATTTTGTCTGGTTTTTTTTGTTTGTTTGCTTGTTTTTGAGATGGGACCTTCTTTTGTAATTCAGGCTATCCTTGAACCCACTGTGTAGACAATGATGACTTCACAGTTTTGATTCTTCTGCCTCCATCTTCTGAATGCTAGAATTATAGGTGTAGCACCATGTCCAGGTTTATGGAGTACTGGGGATGGAATGTAGGGATCTGTGTATGCTCAGCAAACACTCCATCAACTGAGCTATATTCCTGGGTAGGTCTGAATTACTTTTTGAGAATAAGTATGACTTTGTGATGATTTACCACAGACCACAAAGAATGTAAAAAGCCATTCAGTGAGATATGAAGCATTTCTTGTGATTATCCTGAAAATACAGTTCTTGGGCTAGGGGGCTCAGTGGGAGAGGAAAGCTCTTGCTGCACAAGCGTGAGGACCAGAGTTTGAATCCCCAGAATCTGACCAAAGCTGACGTGGTAGTGTGTATCTGTCACTGCAGTACTGCAATGGCAAGTTGTGAGGAGACAGGAGCATCCCTAGGTGCACCAGCTAGCTTGTGGTATGCAGTAGCAAACAGGAGACCCTGTCTCAAGATGAAAGGTGAGGACTGGCACCCAAGTGGTTTTCTGACCTCCACATGTGCTATGTGGCACTGGATGTCTGCATGCAAGAATACGACACAAACACACTATACACATACACAAAGATCAATATGTGTATTTATTTCCCACATGTTATAAAATGTCAGGAGTTTTTTCCCCTCTTCATTTGTTTGTATGTGTATGTGTTTATCTATGTATGCGTCATGTACACAAAGCGCCCACTAGTAGAGGTTGACAAGTCCCTGGAATTGTGAGTATGTGCCAACAAAGAAATACTAAAGGAAATTCCTGTTGGTTGGAATTGTTAGTACTGAATAGACTAGCTGCAAAGTAAAAAACTCCCATCCGCTCAGAAGTTTTTTGTTGTTGTTGTGTTGTTGGTTTTTTTTTTTTTTCCCTCAGTTGTTTGATCTGAAACAACATGATGATCAAATTGGTCTTGGGGATGTAGTTTAGTGCTCAACATCCCTAGATATCAGGGAAGTGCAGATTAAAACTACAGAGATACTATCTCATCCTAGTCACTGGCTATCGAGAAATCTGATATGGGGAAAAGGAACTCTTACTCACTGATGGTGGGAGTGTGAATTAATATAACCATTATGGTAGTCAGTTTGGCGACTCCTCTAGACTGCTCCTGGGCATTTTCCTAAAGATATTCTATCACAGAGATATTTGCACATCTGTGTTGATTGCTGCTCTGTCCACAACAGCAGGGAAATGGAAACAGCCTAAATATCCATCAGTTGATAATTGAATAATGAAAATATACTACATACATACAATGGAATATTACTCAGCTGTAAATAAAAATGAAATCATGAAGTTTGTAGGAAGGTGGATGAACCTGGGAAGCATATTAAGTGAGGTGACCCAAACTCCGAAAAATCAAACCACATGTTCCCCTTCATACGTAGGTCCCAGTCTGTAATGTATGTGTGTATAAACAGGTGTAAGTGTGGACTAAATCCACAAAGTAAGGGAGACTATTAGGTGATGAAGAAAATGGGCAAAAGGACACAAGTCATGAGGGAGGACTTCAAACTATTCTCTCCTCTAGTTTTAACTCTGTCATAGGTGGTTTTGTGTGTGTGTGTGTGTGTGTGTGTGTGTGTGTGTGTGTGTGTAGGTGGATAAGTGAATCCAACTTTCTGTATATTAAATAGTAATAATAGTTTTGTTCCAAACGAATCTGGTATGTGTATTCTTTTGAGGCAATGATTGTGAAAATCGGGCTTTCCTTTTCATCCCATTGATTAGCACAATATGATGTGATTAGTTTCTGAGTACATTTGTCTCATTGGCTCACTTAGAAAAAAATGATTAAAAATTTTTTTGTGGTACTGGAGGGAGGGGTTCGGTAACTGGAAATTTTTCTGTTTTTTTTTTTTCATTCTGTTCAAAGCTGTCAAATCATTTTATTACAATGTTATTTAATGTGTAAATTATATTACACTTTATAAAGTATGGTTTTAAGAAAACTTAAGCTTCGGATGTAGCTTAGTGGTAGAGTACTTGCCTATCGTATACAAGGTCCTGGGTTCAATCCCCAGCATCACAGAAATAAGTAAATAAGGCTTAAAGAATTGAAGAGGGGGGGATATTGGGGCAGCTTTGATCCATAGCAAATACAGAGGACTTTGATGTTCATGAAGCTTTTATTACAATTCATGGTCTGCTCTGTGCTCATCCTCTAGAAAAGCATACTGTTATAAACATACATACACACACACAAAAAAAGCACACACATACACACACACACACACACACACACAGAACTATAGCTATGAAAGCATACTGCTAAAAAAAAAAACTGTAGAGAAAAGTAAAACAAGCAAAAAGATGGTAGGGGATCAAAATGTATCAACAGGTATATATGTTGAAAGCCTTCAAATGAATGTAATCCCAAATTTGTCATTGTGGTGTGCACCAGTAATCCCAGCACTCAGGAGGTAGAGGCAGGAGGATCAGGAGATGAAAGTCATCCTCAGCTGCAGTGAGTTTAAGGCCAATCTGGGCTGCATGAGACCGTCTTAAAATAAATAATTAAGAAGTAAAATCTGGGTCTGCAGAGATGGCTGCATGGTTAAGACACTTGTCCTTCCAGAGGACTGGGGTTCTACATGAGTTCCTGACAATAGGTGGCATTTAAGAAGGGGGAGGAAAGGCATTTTGAGCTTTTTTTTTTTTTTTTTTAAAGATTTATTTATTTATTTATTTATTTATTTATTTATTTATTTATTTATTATGTATACAGTATTCTGTCTGCATGTATGCCTGCAGGTCAGAAGAGAGCACCAGATCTCATTACAGATGGTTGTGAGCCGCCATGTGGTTGCTGGGAATTGAACTCAGGACCTCTGGAAGAGCAGCCTGTGGTGCTCTTAACTGCTAAGCCATCTCTCTGGCTCCAGCATTTTGAACTTTTAGGAATAGCTGTGACTTGAACTTCCCTTTGTTGGGGGAAAGGCGGATCGTAGAGAGGGCATCAACAGGCGTCCTTCATGAAAGGCCAGGCGGTCAACGTTCTAGTCGTCGTCACAACTGCAATCACCTCTCAGTGCAGTGCAGAATAGCCTTAAAGAGTGTGTGAAGGAGAGTAACCAGGCTTCAGTAAAAGGGAAGGCTTGACAGTGTTTCCTACCGTGAAGTGGTCTAGATTGACTCTCCAGTCCTTCAGTAACAGCAACATCATCTGAGCCTGTGATGGTCTCCAGTTGGCTTTCTTTATAGAAATAGTTACAAGTGTTGAGTTTGCAGTGTTCATTGCTATGGATGGAGATGTAATTGATTCTTGCACACCAGTCTTGTCCTCAGAGATCTTCCTGCGCTTAGATTACTCAGGAGTGTTTGCAGTAGATTCTGTTGGGTGTTCCATGTAGTTTTACTTCTTCCTCCTCAATTTGAATACCATTTAGTGTGTGTGTGTGTGTTTCCTAGCTGGAACCTTTGATACATAGTAAAACAAAGTGAGAGGAACGGGCTTGCTTTCTTCTTTCCTCAGGAGGGCCCCAGATCCCCAGGAACTGGAACTACAGACAGTGGGGAGCTGCCTGCCGTGTGGGTGCTGGGAATCGGACCCAGATCCCCTGGAAGAGCAGCCAGTGTGCTTAACTGCCGAGGCATCTCTGAAGCCCTTCACATTTTTCATTCTAGGATAAAATACTGTTTTATGGCATTCAGCAGGACAGTAACTGTCAGTATTTCATAGAAACTATATACATCAAGTTAAGGAGATTTGTAGTTTTCTTAGGGCCTTTTTTTTTTTATCTTTTTAAATTGTTTCTCTGAACTAATCCTCTTGCTTTTCTTATTTACTTGGTAACATTGAATTTCATTGACTTTTGAATGTTAAACTTTGATTTGTGGATTAAGTGACATTTGTGTGTGTCCCGTCCCCCCCCCTCCCCCCCGACAGAGTTTCTCTGTGTAGCTTTGGAGCTTGTCCTGGAACTCACTCTAGACCAGGCTGACCTTGAACTCACAGAGATCCACCTGGCTCTGCCTCCTGAGTGCTGGGATTAAAGTCGTGTACCACCACCACCTGACTGACATTTATTTATTCAACCAAAAATATAAATTTTAAAAAGCCAGGCAGTGGTGGCACACACCTTTCCCAGCACTTGGGAGGCAGAGGCAGGTGGACCTCTCTGTGAGTTTGAGCCAGCCTGGAGTACAGAGTGAGTTCCAGAACTGTCAGGGCTACACAGTGAAACCTGTTTCGAAAAACAACAACAAAATTATTTATTTATTGGTGTGTGTATGTATATGTATATGTGAGGTTTATGTGTGTGTGCGTATATGTGAATATGTGTGTGTGTGTGCGTGTGCGTGTGTGTGTGTGTGTGTGTGTGTGTGTGTGTGTGTGTGTGTGTGATATACATGCCACAGCACATTAGTGCCAGAGGACAACTTGGAGGAAGAGGTGGTTCAGATCATCAGGTTTGGTGACGAGTTCCTGAACCCAGCAATCAGGCTCACTGGAGCTCACTGGCCCTGATACACCCATTGGCTTTGTTTGTTTTCAAGATAGGGTTTCTCTGTGTAGTTCTGGCTGTCCTTGAACTCAGAGATCCACCTGCCTCTGCTTCCTGAGTGATGGAATTAAAGGCGTGCGCCACCTGGCCTGGCCCTGATACTCATTCTTGATATAAAATCTTCGTTTTGGATTGTTGGATTAAATTTACAGATTTTCTTTTTCTTCTTTTGTGATGCTAGGACTCAAACCCAGGGCCTCATACATGCTAGGCAAACACTGGTACAATACCCTCAAGTCCTAGTTTTCTGAAATTTTGTTTAGAATGTATACATTCATTTCCTGAAGAAATATTGATTAGTAGAGTGTCTTTTTCTCTGTAATTTTCTTCTTTTTTTTTTTTTTTTTTTTTTTTGTAATGCTTTTGCCAACAAGCTAACTTGATAAAGTGAACTGGGAAATACGTTGTAGTTTTCTCGAAGAACATGATGATTTGAATGTGTTCCCGAAGAAGACTGCTTTGGAAACTCAATCCCCAGTGCTGCAGTGTGGGGTGAGGCTAGGCAGTGCTTGAGTCATGAGGAGTTCACCCCCCAAATGGATTAGATGACAGTTGTAAAAGGCTTGAGGCTATGCGTTCAAGCCTCGCTCTCTCACATTGCCCGCCTCTCACCATCTACCACAGGTGATCCACAAGGAGGCCTCCCTAGATGCGGCCCCTTTTCTAGACTTCTCCACTTCTGTGTGCCAACCAAATTCTATTCACATGTCACCCAGGCTAAGGTTTCCTACTAGACCAGCTCAGAACAAACTAGCTGTAGACAGATGATACCAAGAAGTCGGGCCTTTCCTATTATAAATACCTGACAGTGTATATGCAGTTTAGGAACCGAGTGGAGGCTAGATGGGTTTAAAGGAGCAGTCTAGAGAAAAATGTACATTTCTGTGAATGGAACATCACAGGCACGGAGCTATAGAAGAGCCTGGATGTTAGAGATTGGTTAAATGGCTGTCATCGGAATTGCACAAGAAAGACCATTGTAATGAGGTCTCAGGTGGAGCTAAGGACTAGGTACTGGAAACCCTAGCGAAGGCACTGTGGTTCCCAGCTACAGAGACCTTAGTGGAATGCAGAACCTGAGAATAGTGGCAGATGAGCGGTCAAGGTGCAGGGTGACCTTGCTGGGGGTTGCCTACAGATGAGAAATGGCGAAGATGGATTCAATTAACAAGAGAAGTAGAATAGCAAGGTTTGGGAAATGTAGAGATTAGCCATTTACAGAAGCCTGGAGCTGATGTAGTGGTGCATGTTTAGAATCCCAGCATGCACATGGTCGATGAACCCTGCTACATAGTGATACTCTCTCAAAGAACCAAGACAAAGCCAGGTGTGATGGCTCACAGGTCTGATGACAGCCCTTGGGAGGCTGAGGCAGGAAGATTCCTGTGAGTTCAAGGCCATTTCTGAGCTATGTAGTAAGTTCCAGACTAGCTTGGGCTGCAGAGTAGAACCCCATCTCAGCAAACCAACCCACAAATCAAACAATGCAAACAAACCCCCCAAAAAATTAAATTTAAAAGTGTTAGGGAGATAATACTCAAGATGTGACCAAGGAAACATTTGCTGAAACAATTTATACAGATTGAAGGAAGTAGATTATATTTGTGAAGAAATCGGGAGAAAGACCCCAATGACATCCGAGAGACTTTGAGGCAAAGTCTTTGAGGGTTGTGCTTGCCAGGGAGACACTGTGGGATGTCGCTGGTTGCGGTGTGATACCCCTGGACTCTGCTCCCTGAGTCGCAGTGCAGTGTGCTCCAGCAGTGTCCCTTTGCCCCAACTGTGACACATGTAGGTACTAGAAACTATAGAAAGCTATATTTAGCCAGGCATAGTGACATACACCTTTAATCCCAGCATTTAGGAAACAGAGGCTGGTAGATTCAAGGCCAGCCTGGATTACATAGAGGGTTCTGGCCAGCCAGAGCTAAGTGAGACACTGTCTCAGAGGGAGTAGGGGAAAGATTTCTCTTACAGAGTACCTTTTGAATTGCTGCCTTAAAAAAATTTTTGTTTTATGTGTGTGGGTGTTTTGCTTTTGTGTATTCTGTACACTGCCTGTGTGCCTCGTGTTTGTAGAGGCCAGAAGAGGGTGCTGGGTTCCCTAGGACTGTGGTCACAGACAGTTGTGAGCCACCATGTGGGTGCTGAGAATTGAACCTGAACCTGGGTCCTCTGTAAGAGCAGCCCGTGCTCTTACCTGCTAGTCATCTTTCCAGCTCCAAGTTGCTGCCCTTTACTTAATTCATCATTTGTTTGTTTGTTTTGAGATGGTTAGGCTGGTCTCACACTTGCTGTGCAGCTGAAGATGACCTTGAATTGAGTTTCTCTGCCTCTGCCTCTCAAGTGCTGGGTTACAAGGATCCACCACTATTCCCAGCTGCCTTTGTTTTAATAAGACTTTAGTAATACTTGGGATTTGCAAGATGTTCCTCTATAAATTTTGATAGCTTCTATCTATCTGGTCTTCGTTGTGGGCTGTTACTCTGATAAGCATGCTAGGTTTATTATTTAATTATTTCAGCATCCTTATAAAGTACATACTGTTACCACCCCCATTTTATGAACGAAGGAACTGAAATTTCAGGAGTTAAGCAACTAGTCCCTAGATAGATTTGATCTCAAATAGTTACTAGTTTTTAAGACTAAGCATGGAAGATTTTTTTTTAACCCTCCTCAGCATGGAGGATCTTATGATAGCAGTTAAATTCAGTACTTTAAAATATCAGTACATTTCTTTTGCAGGGGAAAAATGATTATAATGAGGTTAGAGTTTAAAGGAAAAAATAACATTTGGGTGTGATGTAGAAAGCAGACTTCGGTGTGTTTCTGTAGTGTCAAGAAAGGTTCCTGTCCCTCACTGGTTGGAGACACCCACCAGCCAGGGAGGGGCTTCAGAGCCCCTCTGGTTTCCAAGACACTCATTGTCCTTGATTCAGGTTGGCTTCTCTTTGATGCAGTGTGCCAGGTAAGATAACTCCATAGGGTCCCATTGGCATTACTTCTAAAACTGAGTTGGTCTATCTTCTGTGGGTAGATACTTGGAGAGGGTCGGGCTTCTAAATGGCTCTCTAACGTTGGTATGTTGCAACATGTCTCTAACCTTTGAGCCCTGGTGAAATAACTTCTAGAACTAGCTTGTAAAGACTCCCCTCTTACTGGTTTACATGTGTTATTTTACCAGACGTCTTTAAGCGAGACTTTATTAATTCTCTTTTATAAGAGAGAAATTTATAAAGATAAGTGATTTGCCCCTGGTAACATAACTCATATGGCAAAGCTAGAGCTTGGACCCAGCTCCTGACTTTTCTTTTAAAACACTGTTATTACATTGAGGGTGGGAGGGAGGGAGGGAGGGAGAGAGAGAGAGAGAAAGAGAGAGAGAGAGAGAGCACGCGAGCCAGAGAGCGAGCGAGCGTGCACGTACTTACATAGCATATGGACATGCCACAGGACATGTAAAAGTCAGAGGATAACGTGGGAGTTGGTTCTTTTCTCTACTCAGGTTGTCAGGTTGTGCTAGATCTCACCAATTCTATCTTATTTATTATTACTATCTTTTTAAATTAAAAAAATGTTAGACTGAGTCTTGTTATATAGCTCAGGATGAACTGAAAATCTGTATAACCTAGCTTGGCAATCTTCATGCCTTATGCTGGAGAGGAATATTGGACTTCATTGGGTCTGAGGCCCAGAGGAGGCCTCTTTGGGTACAC
>CABHPQ010173184.1:0-42228 GCA_902168405.1 Peromyscus aztecus | reverse complement strand
GCACCAGATGAGTTACTCTGAGGCCGCCAGGAGGTGGTAGCAGTGGGGGAAGCAGCTAATATTGTTGCAATCTTATCTTTTCATCCTTTGGTATTTTCTGTGTATCTTTCGACTTCATAATATAATTGTATTGCTGGAAGAGACCCTAGGGATTATCCAATCAGTTCTTTCATTTAAGGTTATAAAACACTGACTCAATATGGTGGTCCAAGGTCATCCGGTTTGGTGGAGTCTTACACGGAGTCTGGAAAGCACTGCTCCCTCAGCAAAATGATTTAGTTGTTCATAAGGCACAGTCTAGGGTATTGGCTTCCACATATTTTCTCCATGTTCACTGCTTACTTAATAAGAAATCAAACATACTGATGACTACTTTGAGTTCTGCAGAAGGCTTGAGATGAATTAGGGAGTGATAAGCAAAAATCAAAGTAAATGAAAATTAATCATCACCACCTACACAGGTAGGGGGACCCTGTGACAGATACAGTTGTCCCCTCTCCGCCAAAGAAGCTGGGGCGGAAGAGTTCCTTATCATTAAAAAAAAAAAAAAACAGAGCAAACAGAACTAAAACCCCTAAAGGGTACACAGGAAAGCAAGTGTAATTGTGAACTGTGAGCCAGCTGTAAATGATAGTAAACTGGGCTCAGTATCACATTGCCATGTTAGAACTGTGCTCGGAAGACAGCGGGAGAAATGGATATTGAAAAATGACCCAAGAGAAAGGGCCAGAGGACATGAGAGACCTAAGCCACCAGCTTCCATGCCAGGCACTAAGAGAAAATATCCCAAGAGTGAATACAAAAGTAACACAGATGTGGAGACGGTGATACAGAGGCGCATCCAGGAGACACTCGGAGATCGGACCTGGAACAGGAGTCCTTACAGACCAGGCACCACTGGGAAGGGCGGAAGGACCACTGCTATGTTAGGTTATGAGGTTCGTAGAACAATTCAACGTCCTAAAATGTGTGCAATTGTAATATGACAAAGCATGAAAGCAGGTTTAAGAGCTACAACATAATAAAGGCAAATTACCTGAAAGTATCACTTTCAAATTACATGTGGGGGAGACAATAATGTTTCATAAGCATCTCTGAATTAACAGCCTACTTCACATAATGGTCTACTTATACCATTTGCATAGGACACAAATCACCAAATATAGGACCACACTGAAATAATGGTCTTGTACCTATAATTAAAAGATTGGCCAGTAAGTACACATTCATATATTTATACTGAAATAGAAAGTATTTGGGGCTGTATTCATCATTCTGTATGTGTTTCTCCTCTTTGGCTGAGAATTTGCATTCACCAGCCAGTATCATGGTGCGTTGGCACAGTGTGTCTGCTGTGATGCCAGACCACGTCCCATCTTCAGGACTGAGGCCACTCATTCCTCCTGCTACTGGGAATGTTGGCAGGTAATGGAGATCCGATAAATCACTCCATAGTAATTACCTTCAAGCAAATAGAGAAGCCTAGTCGTAGGCTAGCAGCCATTTCCCCTAAAACTCAAGATGGAAACAAACTTTGGGGCCTATTGTCTCAAGATGGAGCAAGTTCACATACTGCTCACCAATTCCAAACAACCCCAAAGAATATCTGAGGCCTGTGCTGGAACAGCCTGCTCTGTTTCCACCTGTCTCTGCCTAGGTGTTGGTCCTGTGAGATCCTCAGGATCCTGTTGGTCTTCAGAATAAGAAAACCCAAAGACAGAGCACTCTAGTGGGCTGCAGTTCAAGCTGAAGGAGGCTAAGTGAACCACAGAGGCAGGAAAGGTCTCTCCTTTTCAGGGTTTCACACTTCACTGAAGGCTTCCCTGTGATAGGAAAGAAGAAACGTCACACAGACACAACCAATAGAGCCTGGACAAACAGGCCTTGTGGCATTCCCCTCTGCCCTCAGCGTATTCCCATCAGGTCACACCCGCTGTCACATCGTACTTCTGTATGAGCATCCATCACAGGGCAGGTTTTCCTGGGTCTTTGCTCACTGTGTTTTTGCCACCTCGGTCATAAGAACTTGCTATGTGTTTTCTCCTTCTGTCTTGTTATAGGGGTCTCAACCACAAACCTTGTGATGAGTGAAGACGTAATATTACTCCTCTCCTGGCATCTTCCTTGAGAGTGTTCTCAGTAAAGCTCCAACATATTAATCTCCTGTGCTTCCAGGAGATTTGACTTAGGACCATCAAACATGAGTCCTCTCACCTTTATGCTAGGTATAATACCACCGTTATTTCGGGTTGGAAGCTTTAAGGATAAAGTTCTAGGACTCTTCTGCCTTCCTTTATTTAATGTCCCTTTCAAAGGAGTTGTAAATGAAGTGTGCACACCCACACCAAACAATTCCACAGATCACAGTACAACTTATTTTCAAGACTATTCAGGTTTGTCTGAGCATCTGTTTTATGCGCAGTAAGGGAAGGAGGAAAACACTCAGTGAAGGAATCAATACACAATGGGTTATCGCTTCCTGGATGAATTTAAAATTTGATAGAAGAAACGATGTGTCTAGCAATTGCTTTGCAAGCTAGAATGCAACGAAGGAGCTGAAGATGCTGTAGGAGGTCAGAAACAACCATGCTGTGTTTAATTGAAGAGGAAGGGCTCGTTGAAGGTCCCTCTTAGCCTAGCTCAGCTGACCTTTCAACACCAGGTAAGAGGCCAGCAGGGTTATTTCACATAGATGTAACAGACAAAAGTCAAGGCACAGAGGAGGGCCAGATAGCAATGTTGTAGTACCAGATACTAATCCAGTTTGAATAGAGCGTTAAAGGATTGATGAGGAGCAATAATGAAGGAAGGAAATGTTGGGCATGTGAAGATGCCCAGAAATGCATCTCCTTGTTGTGTTCCATGGACCAAATCACACACACACACACACACACACACACACACACACACACGTCATAATGGGAACCCTAACCAAGTCCATGATCAGCACACATCTGTGGAGACGCCATGAGGAACCCAAGTGTCTGCCCCTCCAACTCCAGGCCACTGTGGCAGCCATGGGGACCCTGCCTCAGGGACCTTGCCTCCTGCAGATGAGTTTGCTTTTCTGTCAGTCTTCTGAAGAAAGCCTTCAGGAATTCTTGTCCAAACCTTTTCCAAGAGGTTGCTTCTAATACACAAGTACATTATCTTAAAACTGTAGCTTTCCCAGGAAAAGAAACGATTTTGAAACTTTTATCAGCTAAACTTCTGCAGCTATCTTTGAGTATTTCTAGAAATATATTCATTATTTTTTATAGTTTTTTGATGCTTGAGTGTATTTCTAACTGTATTAAATGTTATTTAAAGATTTCTGAAAATGAACTGTAGGACACCTGTTTAATTTCTGTGAATGAGTAGTTTCCTAATTCACTGCCTTTCTTTATTTTACACTTATACTGAATTCAGCCTAAATTTACAGATTGCAATAAAACTATGTTTTACACTTTGTTTAAAAAATAAAGGGGTGCTGGGTGTGATGGCACAAGCCCTTAATCCCAGAATTCTGTGAGTTACAGGTCGACCAAGGCTATGTAGTAAGAACAAAAGCAAAAAAGGGGTTTTAGCCATGTTCTTTCTTGATAATTAGTGGTTATAGTCTAACCTCACCAACCACTGTGGTCTTTTTTTAATTCTTGGTAATTTTTAAAATAATCACAGTTCTTCATAATTTTAGACACAACTCACACTTACGTAAAGACACTTTAAAATATAACTTTTCTTTCCTAACATTGACTTTTGATCAAAAACTACTTTTTACTCTTTCATTTAAAAAAAAATGAGGGCAAAAAAATCATGTCACATTGTTAAATTAATGAACTTGCTGTAAAATACATTTCTCACCAAAATCTTGATGCAAGAGAGAGAGAAGGAAGTAAACTCCTAGCTGTCTCAAAAGTGGCAAACTCTAACTCTCAATCAAAAAACATTATGAGACTTAATCTTGTTCATCTTTATTCAATGGGAAAGGAAAACTATGTATGAAATGATGTAAATATGCTAGTGAAGAGAGCGCCTATGAGGCATAATCATAACTTTAGTATATTTTAGCTCTCTGGCACTTGCTCTCCCTCCTACCCCATGGCACCTTGAAGATTCCAAGCTAATTAATCATTTCCCAAATTTAAGCTTTTGTGTACATCTTCAAGAGTGAATTATGTTTAGAAATATTTAATAACACTAAACCAATGTGATTCTCCCTTCATCCCAGTGGTACAGTAAGGCTTAAAGAGGGATACAATTTATAAGACTATACCTACATCACAGAGCTGAGAGCCAGTTCCTGAACAACAAAAGCTGCCATTATCTGAAATTTTAAGAGAAACTGATCTCTGGTACAGAGAAGAAAATATAGAACTGAAAAAAAAATTAAGACACCTATCAGTCATATGTCTACACAATGATGAAATTCTCTGTGAACATGAACTAAGACAAAAAATGGAAACCTAGAGAGAGAAAAGCCAAATTGTGAATAAATGTATTAATTAAATATGTGTGCACTCAAGAATGGTGCTGATCTATTTAACACCAGAAGCAACAGCAAACAGCTGGGACAAGAGTTAATCTGGTGATGGAGCTGTCCAGCTTCCATACTCCAACTAACCCTGGACTAGGTTTGATCTGAATGACGGAGCTGTCCAGCTTCCATGCTCCAGCTAACCCTGGACTGGGTTTGATCTTCACGATGGAGCTGTCCAGCTTCCTGGACTAGGTTTGATCCTCATGATGGAACTGTCCAGCTTCCATGCTCCAGCTAACCCTGGACTAGGTTTGATCTGAATGATGGAGCTGTCCATCTTCCATGCTCTAGCCAACCTTAGACTAGGTTTGATTGTCACGATGTAGCTGTCCAGCTTCCATGCTCCAGGTAATCCTGGACTGGGTTTGGTCTGGATGATGGAACTGTCCAATTTCCATGCTTCAGCTAACCATATAGAATTTGCTTTCCTGCTGGAATCCCCCCATTTCCACAAGTTACATTTTTAAATGAAAGGAAAGAATTGTCTCAGTTCAAGCTTTCTGGTTTTATGAAGAGGTTCACCAAAAGGAGCAGAGACGCTTGATTGTTAGTTTTATTTGCATTTTTGCATTTTTACATGTATTTTTTAACTAGAAGATTTTCTCCTAGTGCTTAGGATGAAGCTTCTAAACCCTTCTCTCAGAAGTTTGCAGAACGTCCCAATGGTCCAAAACAAAGTCTGACTTCTTAAGATCAACTAAAGATAGGGAGAGCATGCTACTAATTCTCTTTAAACATGACTGATACTTTCTTTTTAAAAAATACTCTCGCCAGGCAGTGGTGGCACACACCTTTAAACCCAGCACTTGGGAGGCAGAGGCAGGTGGATCTCTGTGAGTTCGAGGCCAGCCTGGACTACAAAGCGAGTTCCAGGAAAGGTGCAAAGCTACACAGAGAAACCCTGTCTGGAAAAACCAAAAAAAAAAAAAAAAAACTCTCTTACATAGATATTTTCTGCATATAGAGCAAGAAGCACACTGAAAGTGAAGGTGAATGACTGATAATTTCACTCAGAAATAATTTACAAAAGAGCAGACTGGCTGAATTTAAATGATGTCAATGATATATAAATTCATAAGGATAAAAT
Organism: Peromyscus aztecus; assembly: GCA_902168405.1. NCBI lineage: Eukaryota > Metazoa > Chordata > Mammalia > Rodentia > Cricetidae > Peromyscus > Peromyscus aztecus. Next base: position 36,622 of record CABHPQ010173184.1, on the reverse strand, counting down.
AACATTTAATTATAGATAGATAGATGACTTAGAAGAAATGAAGAGTTGAGTGGAAACAGGACTTTAACAGTCTCCAAAAGATGCAGCCTACAGTTGGATTTGGATTGTCGACAACTTGCAGTATCAGACTCTGGCCAGTTTGTTCATGGGAGCTGGCCAGGAGAGCCTTCTCTCATGCCAAGCTTCAATGGCCAAATGTCAGTGTGGGGACATCCCTATGAGTTGGGAATCTCTAGCTAATTCACCAGAAGTCTAGAAACTCCATGTTCAGTCATAATGTCTCATCTCTGTTCATACCAACACAGTACCTATCTCAATTGTCTTCTGACAGGTTCTCGTTGTAAAAATCTATGAGTGACCATCACCCTCATCCTCAGAAGATCCATGGGTCCCAAGAACAAGCAAAGGTTTGGGGTAATTCCACCAATGAGCATATGTCTATCTGATTGCACAGTGGCACTGAAATCTCGCCAAATAACCTGGCAGTGTACACCCTGGCTTTCAGAAGACTAAAAATCATAGAGTCAGTTTTAGCAACCTGCCAAGACAAGTTGGTTTGTCTCCCAAACAATCTTTTAAACTCAGATTGAAAACAGACTTGGCTAACTTCCCAGTCTTTGATAATTCAGCATAGTGTGTTAATAAGTACTTAACAAACAAATGGAAGGAAGCAAAAGCCTTTACCATCTCCCAGGTAGATGCATGGAAACTACCCATCCACATGCCATATAACAGTTGTTCCTAAAGCAGATTCAGTGCACCAGAGCAGCTCCATGTGAGTTAGTTTGACTCCAGAATCTAGGTGAAAATCCCTGTCCATATCTTTCCTCATAGTGTTTAGATTAACATTTGCACAGATGAGTAGTCAATAAAAAAAATCGTCATGTGTTGAGTGACGAACAATTGTTAACTTCTAGAAGGAGCCCCACCTTCTCTCCTCTCCTCCTACTCCCAATTTTAAGAAGAACATGCCATGGGGACAGTGGTGGCAAGGACATCATTGGGTGGAATTTGGGGCGTGATAAAAGTTAAAGGTCTACTCTGGGGGCACATAGCACTCCCCTTGGTTTCATCACTGGAATCCTCACTTGTCTGAATTCTTTCACCTGTATGCCTACCCTGTAACTCTGCCCTACAACAGAAGAAGCCATTCTTCTCCTGCTTTCTCCTCTCCTTCACTGCCTCCACATCTCCTCCTCAGCAAGCAAAAGAAACCAGCCTTAGATCTGATAGACGAGGCCTGTGGGAGCGGCCTTGCTCCATCTGCACTAAGCTGGTCAGAAACATACTACCATTTCTTTAAATCATCTGTCTTGTTCTTTCTGTCCAACGGGAACAACATGGAACAACAAAGCGACACTCAAGGGAAATAAACAATGAAGCTATAGTATGTGTCTTCAGTCTGTGACCCAGACCTACTTTGTACTAAATGTCTTCTCTGTTCTTAACCGGGAGACCTTCGCCTAGAAAATGGTTTGTGACCTAAAATCCAAAACAATAGCAAAGAGAGTATACATTCTTGGCCTTGCCTTCCATGTGTATATCTCTTTATAGTTCCTCAATTTGAGGTAGAGGCCAGTTAAAGGTTTACAGAGCTTAGAGCCAGAGAGATGGCCTAGTTGGTGAAATGGCTTGTGGAGCAAGCACAAGGACCCAAGTTTGATCCCCAGTACCCATGTAAAAACTGAGTGCTGTGGCACATATCCATCACCCCTGAGCTGGGACGGGGAGTAAGATGGAGCCTGGGGCTTCACTGGCTAGTGAGAGAGCCTGTCTCAAAATCTAGGGTAAAGAGCAATAGCAAAAATACCTGATATTAATCTCTGACCTCCACAGACACACTAATGAACAAGTACACTCACACTCGCGTGCACGTGCGCCTGCGCGCGCACACATGCACACACGAGGGGGGAGGGAGAGAGGAAAAAGAGAGATTTAAAGAGCTTAACCATGGTTAAATTCATCTTGATACAACTAACACATAAACATATAAATCAATAAGAACTGCTTTCCATAAATGGGATTAGCTCATATATCTAAAGGCTTCAGCGTGGTGACAGGGTGTGCCCTCTTTAGAGCACAACTGTAAAGCCACATCATGAAGGGGGCAAGAAGGCCAGCTGCTTCCTCTCAGCACTCTGAGAAGAGGACAACAGCATAGTCTCTGAACAAACAGCAGCTTGGATCTCATGCACACCCTCGGTGGATGTGAATATCCCATGGCTGCCATCTTATAATCCTGCACTCCCATTACCTACATCCCAAGTGAACTTACCACAAGCAGGAACCAAACCTGTATACACTGTCCTAAGAGAGCCCAACCTCACTGTGGTTAGAGCCACCTCGACACACTCACGGCACATTGTGCACACACAGATAAAAACAAATACCTCCATAGTCAGCAAGGTGAAGGTTGGATTTCATACAGCGGTAGGCATTATAAACTGTGGAGTAAGTAAAGGTGATCAAGGACCCGGCTCAGTGTTTAGGAGGAGGAAATGAAGCCTCAAAATGCTAGTGAGAAAAATGCAAAGAGTAAAGAAGATTTTGTTCATTTTGACACCAAATTATGCAAATCATATGCAAAGTATGCAAATCTGTGTCAAGATGAGGGGGGAAAATTGTGTTTATTTTTTCTTTCTCTAAGCCTTTATATAAACAATTTCTGAAATGAACAGTGAGAGTGTTGAGTGTGAATTTCATAGGGAATCATTTTCTAGGTACAATGAAATCTCATCCATAATAAACTGAATTAACCACATATCAAAAAAAATGTGGGTAGTGTAGGAAATTTTGTAATCCTTTTATCATTGTGGTCATTTAAAATTGGTTTTCAAGTACCTTTGGGGTCTCTCTCTCTCCTTCTAGATCTGCAACCGTCCACACAGCACATCATCTGCCTTTTGCATTAGTGCCAAAAGGTGGCACTTCACTGGCATCAGAAGCCAAGCACTTGACATCAGAGTTGGTGTCAGAAAAGCAAACAATTCAGTTTGACCATGAATATGTCCATTATATTTATTAATCCTAATTTATTATTACTAGCCTACTAATTAATACTATTTTCATTATATGCTAATAAACTAGTTTATAGCAGAATCTCTTGAACAGGATAAAAATTCCCATGAATTTGATCCTCTGAGCTTCCTAACCAGGAACAGTCTTTTGAAGCCATATTATTCATTCTGACTTTAAATGGAATGACCTGCCCTTCAGATAATCCCAGAGACTTCAACACCTATTTCACTACTTTTTCTGCGGCATCTATAACTCTCAAGATAAACAAAAAAGAATTTCTCAAGGTAGGAATAAATAGAAACCTAGACGCCTAGAAAACATGAAGTGCATGAAGAAAGCCAATTAAAACAGCCTAAAAATACGTCTTCCAGTTATTTCTTCACAAAGAAAATCCATAAAGGAAAGCAGAGACACAGTTAAGTGATGTCTGTCTTTAGCCTTCTCAAATTTTAATCTTAAGAGTTAAAGTTAATTAAGTTAAATTTAAGTTAATCAAAACTCAAACCCAGGATACAAAATTGCAGATCCACCCAAGTGGTATCAGAGGAGTCCCTCAAAGAAAGCAGTTAATCAAACCATAAAACTGTCCCATTCCTAGATTTATAACCTGCCATATCCTATCTGGAAGTAGACAGCAAGAAAATAACATCCTATTTGCCACAGCCACGAAGTATTAGTAGTGGCCAGGGCTGCCGGCAACTTCCTCAATGGTCTCCTAAACAGCAGAAAACATGCAGAGAGTTACTTATTGATGGTAGAGGTCTCAGCCTGGCAACCTATCCCCTACCTCTCACTATGCTGAATAGTTCTCACCTAAGGACTTCAATTATCTATACTTTCCTCCACTCAACTTAGAAAAAACTGGCTGGTGACTACGTATTCTCTTACAAGTAAGACGTAATATCTGCTTGTGGATTACTTCCAGAACAATCTTTCTAAATCTAACGTAGATCAGGTCACCTCTCTGCTTTAAAACTCCTCCTCTTCCCAAAGGATAAAGTCCAACATGGGTAGAACACAGGTTCATTTATGACTATGTTTCCAGGCTGGGCCTCACAGATCTTCTGTCTCATGCTCCCTGTCCCAGAAACACCCAAAGGTCCTTCGATGTCACCTCGCTTCGTATAAGCCCCGTGGCCTGTCTGTTTTCTGGAAGAACTCTGACTCATCCTTAAAACTCATCAGTCTCTTGATCTGGGGAGATGGTTCCATCGATGCAGTGCCTGCCACACAAGCCTGAGGACCTGAGTTCCAATCCCGAGGCTCTGGAAGTGAGGACAGGAGGATTCCTGGGGCTTGCAGCTAACCAGCCTAATGTAATCAGCAAGTTCTGGGTCCAGTGAGAGCCCATCTCAAAAACCAAGGGGAGGGGAGGCTGAGAACAAGACATCAACTTCTGGCCTCCATGTACACACATGCCATACAATATGCACACACACAAATATAAATCCCCTTTCCGAAGACTATTCATTCAAACTTTCCAGGTGGAACTAAGCACAGTCTTTCCTATACATGCAGCATCTCCATTGTTGGGCTAATCCCATGCTTAGCTATAGTCTGTTTCTCTCTCATTTAGAGTGTGAATCTTCACAGAGGGTATGCATACCCCTTGTGTCTTGTGTGTGTGTGTGTGTGTGTGTGTGTGTGTGTGCATGTGTGTGTGTGTGTGTGTGTGTGTGTAGATGTTTGTGTGTATACAGGTGCATGGGCATGTGCAGGTGCATGGATGTGTGTACATGTGTATAGATGCATGTGTGTATGCAGGTGCCTGTGTGTGTGTACATGTGTATAGGTGCATGTGTGTATACAGGTGCATGTCTGTGTGTGCAGGTACATGTATGCATGCAGGTGCATGTCTGTGTGCAGGTACATGTGTATGTGCAGGTGCATGTCTGTGTGTGTAGGTGTATGTGTGCATGCAGGTGCATGTGTGTGTGTGTATGTGTGTACAGGTGCATATGTGCACACAGATGCACTCAGAAGCCAGAGGACAACCTCAGTGTCATTCCTTAGACACTCTTTACCTTGATATTTTGAGACAGGTTCTCTCAGTGGCCTGGACTCATGGCAGACTAGGCTAGGCTGGTGAACAGAGCCTCAGTGATTCACCTGCCTCCATGTACCCAATCCTGGAATTACCAGAGTGTGCCACCACACCCAGCTTCTATCCATGAGTTCTGAAGGCCGAACTCAGGTCCTCAGGCTTGCACAGCAAACACTTTACCAACTGAGCCATCTCCCAGCTCCCACTTCCCTTTCACCTTTATATCTCAACTTTGGGAAATACTTCCTATATATGTATTGGGTTAAATGAATGGGATAGAAGCTCACATTGGTGGAACTACTTCTGTTTATATCAGAGAGCTCTAGCTCAAAATACAGTTGACAGCTACCAAGAGAAATGGGGAAGCTGAAGATAAATGCAGTTATTATTGCTACAAATTTGCAAGAAAAAGTACTTAAAGCCAGATTTGGCGGGGGGCGGGGGAGATGTAACCCAGAGCCCAGCCTACACACAATGTACATTGATTTAAGCAGGTTTTTTCAAAGAAAAGCTCTGTGGAAACAGGTGACCTTTATTACCACTTTGCTTTAATTGCAAATACTTTTAGTACCTGATGCCTATTAATTTGTCAGCCATGCCAGAAGCAGAGCCAAGAAACCACAACAAAAGAAAAATAAACCTTTTAATACAGGCCATAAAAGAGCTGACTCTGGGTAACAATTACCTTGAGTAATGCAGAAGCAGTAAGTAGCCAGTGTAGTGTGCTAAATAAATTTCATTCTTAATTATGGAAAATAAGGAGGACGAAATAAAAATGTCATCATTCATTGTAATTTGTAAGTGTCCAGAGGGATGTCTGGATTGCTTCATTCTATTTTATGGAGTAGAACAATTCAGCTTCGCTGAGCGGTCACACCTGCAGAGACGGCCTTTGCCTCCATGTTCAGAGCAATCTGTGCAACCTCAAAGAAGGCCCTGGTACGACTGGCCACTCCAGGGTTTATGCCAATGGTAGTATGTCAATGGAACTGAGGGAATATTTAGCTGCGGTCTAATTCTCTCTAAAAATTGATCAAATATTAAGCTTGGAATCAATCAACTATTTGGAATGCCCATAATGATTGATGTTACAGTGCAGCAGGAAACGAATATTCTAACCATGCACCTGCTTTCCTAGAAAGCAAAGATTGTGTAAATTCCCAAAGTTGGGAATTTCAAATTCTTTGACCATGCAAGGGATCAAACAACTCCCCACCAAGCTATAGGTTCCAAAGTAGATGGAGGAGGCAGTGTTTTATCCCACTTGTGTGGTTTAGACTACTTTACCCAAATAACTCAGACTAGATAATTTCTAAACAATATACATTAATTCTTCTGGGAAGTCAAAGATTGAGGAGCTGGCAGATTTGGTGTCTAGTAAGGTATGGAGCCTTAAGTGCCATACCTTACAAGACAGAGAGATGGGGAGGCAGGAAGGGGGCCTTCTCTCCATCCCTGTTACAAGGCAATAATCCTATCTAGGAGGATGGCGTCCTCATGGCCTGATGCCTTCATAGTTCAGCCTGTGCTTTAAGATTGTTTGCACTGGGGATTAAACTTTAATGCAAATTTCAAAGGGACCCCAACATTCAAACTGTAGGTAGCCCAATTAAATAACCTAGGCAGGAAAGAGGAGGCTCCCTACAGAAAAATCTAAGCTAATTAACAAAATAAGAGAGAATGGGGGAACAGGCACGGAACAGGTTTAAAAAAAAATAGGTGTAAGTTTATAAATTACAAAAATGAAGAACTGAGGAATGTAGGTCAAAAACCAAAGATGTAAGGACATGCCTCAGTACTTCCAGTCTGCCGAAATAACTTGAAGATTTATCCCCTGAGTGTCTGGAGAACACAACTAAGACCAACTAACTGGAAGAATCGTAAAGAGGCAACTCCAATTTAATAGAGAAATTTATCACAGGGGTTTTGCAAATAAGTTCAGGGGCATCAGGGATGGCTCAGCCATTAAGATCACTCACTGCTTTTGCAGAGGACTCAGGTTTAATTCCCAGCATCCATGGTGACTCACAACCATCTGTAACTCTAGTTCTGGGAGATATGATGCCTTCTCTGGCCACTGCAGACAGCTGGTATGCCCATGGTCCATGCACAGACATGCAGGCAGTACACTCATATACATAAAACAAAAATGAATAAATCTGTTTATAAAATGAAAAGTCCAAGTGGGCTACCCCTGGCAGAAAAGGATAAGCAAAGGTTCTTCTTCCAGCATCCCTGCCTTGGACTTGCATCTGTCACTTCGGAGGAGACTCTCCTGGCCTGCTGCCTCCTCCTCCCCTTACATGCTTTCACCTGCCCTGCCAGATGTGGAGAGGAAACCCCTTACACTGCTTAATCAAGGATCTGAAGACCTGCCTCTCCCTCTCAGCTGTCCGCACATGGATTACATCTGTCCCCTTCGCTCTGGCCTCCTCTCTAGAGGGATACTCACAAGACAGGTCTGGTCCCCTGGGAAGAGGTGTTCTTGGTTGTACACTCCTCCTTTGGGTGGGTGAGCCCAATCCAGATGATGAGGAACTGGAAGTCCACTTTGAACACAGAATTCTGACTCCTTGCTACCTGCACTGGAGCCATGCTTCATCTTTTCAACCTCTGGATGTACTTCCCAAGTGGTTTAGAATGCAAAAGAGCAGAGATGGGATCAATTGGCTCCCTGATGGCAAACATCCAGGTTGGAATCCCTGTATGTTTGAACAGCAGCATTTAGAACTGTCCCCTAGGGCTCTCTGCAGTCTGTGACGTGTGTGCTACAAGGCTGCAAGGCAAACTGGCCAAAAGTCAGTAGTCACTGGCACCTGTGTGGTCCTCAGAACGAGGCTGAACGTTTTTAAAAACCGCTCGTTTTATTTATTTCTCCATCTATTTAACATGCGGGGGTGTTTTGTCTGTACGCATGTCTGGGCATCACTTGTGTGCTGATTTGGGTCCTCTGGAACTGGAGTTACAGAGAGTTGTGAGCTGTCATGTGGGTGCTGGGAATCAAACCCGAATCCTCTAGGAGAGCAGCCAAGTGCTCTTAACCACTAAGCCATCTCTCCAGCCCTGGTCTGAGACTTTTAACTGATCACTGGGTACTAATAAATCACCAGGCCTCTCACACTGCTTCAAAATGCGTGTTCTAATGAACTCACCATCCCCACATGCAGAAAATGCAAGTTGCTCCTCACTAAATAACCATATAGCGTGTATCAGCTAACACCTATGCCCCGATTTTGTTTTGCATGAGATAAAGTAATAATAGTGTTTTGCAACAACGTTGGAAAATTGCTGATTGGATACTTAGTAATTATTATAATCATTATCATTAGAATATGCTCATGCTTAAAAGAAACCCTTATCTTCCAAAAGCAGGTGTGTTTCTGTGAAAGTGACTATGTTAGTGAAAAAGTGTGGTAAAATGAGTGCACAGGATCAAGAGTATACAAGGGATTCTTTTTCAAAACATGTACGTGTCAAGTGTTCATAGGGGTGTGTGTGTGTGTGTGTGTGTATGTGTGTGTGTGTGTGTGTACCTACATGTGTGAAGGTGGTAGTACACATGCATGTGGACTCCAGATGGTGACCTCATTAATGCCTACCAAGCTGACAAAAGCTGAAAAGCATGATGCCACTAAACGGTAGGAGACACAGTGAACCTAGCATAAACCGAACAGGAGTACAAAGAGGTACAGTAAGTGTGCAGGGCCCTGCTCGTGATGTCCCCAGAGAGTGCACTGTACAGGACCTACTCATGGTGCTCCCAAGGGTGCACTGTACAGGACCTACTCATGGTGCTCCCAAGGGTGCACTGTACAGGACCTACTCATGGTGCCCCCAAGGGTGCATAACTCCAAAATTGACACTGAACTCTAACCCCCCATGTGATGGTGTTTGGAGGCAGCAAGCTCCTGTGGGTGGAACTCGAAGGGAGAAGACCAGTGCCCTTACAGGAAGAGACCAAGAGACTGACTGCCTGGTTCTTTCTCCTTACATCAAGGGTGGCTACACTGAGAAGTCTGTGATCTGCAGCCAGGAAGACCTCCTTGATCTTGAACTTGTAGCCCTCAAAACTATGAGATACATATTTCTGTCGTTTATCAGAATCACCTAATTTAGTTCTCATAAACTGCTCTGAATTCAAGATTGGAATCCTTCCCATTTTACCAGGAACTAAACAGTTGTTTGCCTCACATTCACAGCACATAAGTGAGGAATGACCTCATCTCAAAAAACAAAACAAAACAAACAAACAAACAAAAAACTATGTGGAAAAAAACAGAAACAGTGTTGGGGAGAGCCAAGAATGAAGAGACAACAGGAGACGGGAGGATTAACTGGCCAGTCTCGAATTCACACATCTCTAAGGTGAATGGCTTCTAGCACTGGCTCCACAGTTAGTTCATGGCATTTGGTGAAAATCCAGTGTGTGTGTCCCTTGTCCAAAAGTTACCAAGAAGACAACAGCAGAGCATTAAACCAAGACTCAGTCCCTTTTGAGAGCCATTTCTGTGAGATTAACAAGTCACATCGCCCTAGAAGTGGGCCCTGGGTAGAAGACAAAAAGTGTTCGTTGTGGTTGTGATTACTGCAAATTTCTTAGAACATCACACAATCTTTTTCTATGGTTGCTTTTTCCTGTTTTCACATCTTAAACTTCGAGGTATTGGACCCAAGAAGCAAAAAGAGGTAGGTGCAACCTGGGCAGCCACAGTGTCTCTCCTCAAGCTGTAGTGAGGCTCCGTGAAAAACTGCTTATGTTCTTCCCAAATCAAGACACATGAATCATGAAGACTCTGATCTTCCTCCCAAATCGGCCATCACAGATGCAGCTGGGAAATGCTGATGGATCTTCCTACCACAGTAAACAGGTTCCAGAGAGGCAGGCTTGGCCGCCATTGGACTGAAGTAATTATCTGTCACTCCCCTCCAAGTCCGAAGCCCACCAGGCAGCCACAGAATGTCTCTTCCCGTTCCTGCCACTCCCTTCTCCCCTCAGGATTCCTAACCGAAGAGCTCATTTATACCTCAGAAAATGGAGACCATGACACCAATTGAAAGTGCTTAAAAAATAAAACTCCCATCCATTTCCAGGACATGACGAGGCAGCTACAGCTTAGCTGCCTTCTGCCTGCACCGAGGCTGTAATCAGTAATTCTCAGGCAATCATAAAACACAGTAGTTTTGCTATGGATAATGGGCTGTTCATCCACTGCAAAGACTTCTCTATTTTTTTCATGTACAGTACAAAATGCTTCATTCTGACTGGAATCAAAATGACAAATTGTTTCACTTCAGAGTTCTGCTGCCTGTCTTAGGGAACTACAAAATTCTGTCACGTACAGAATTGTACCAAGGCCAGGCTAGAAAAAAGCATCAGAGACAGGCTGGCCCCCTGTTTCATTTTGCACCAGACCCTGTAATCATTCAAATTTAAATGATTTCTCTGTAAGCCCTGATAACTTCACATTCCAAAGTGATGCCCCAAACTACTGGGATGTAAGATCCCTCTGTAGGAGAGGCCATAGATAGATGTTACAACTCCTAGAAAGTCTTTCATTTTAGAGAGACACCACCAGTTGAACTGGAAATAGGGGGAAGGCACTCAATCTGTTGACCCTTGCAATCCTGAGGGCTGCTTATTGAAGGCCACAAAAATACATGTTGTGAAATGCAGAAGCCAGCATGCTTCCACAGAGACCAAGAGGCCCAGTTACCTTGTGTTTGGGACTTGGAAAAAAATCACTATGCAATTTTAAGTAAAAAGAGATTCTTCTCTCCTGTGGACTTTCAACATCCCTGGAATTAACTCAAGAACCTGGCCTCATCAGGATGGCAGAGCCTACCTATTTTGATCAAAGTCTGATGAGAACCTAGTCCAAGAACAGGTAGACTCAGCATGGATGTTTTAATTTGGAGAATTCTCAGCATTCAGCAGATCACGGGAATAAAGACAGGTGGGGTTCCTGCTGAGTGTGTGTGCTGCAGATCAGCACACACAGTGTGGAGTGATGCCAAGGCAGTAGCTGAAGGCTTGTGTGCATATATTTAGAGCCTCACCTGCCTCTAAGTGAAGCCAAGCTTTCCCTGAAATAAAGTGAACACGTGGATCTCCCACCAAGACTGGGCATGCATGGGATGGCTGCCTGGCCACAGGTGAGCCAGCTTTTTGCCACTCCTGGTTTCTTAGAGAAGCAGTGGTATCTTTGGAAACCATTTACTATGATCAACTAGTTTGAACCAGGAGGCAGTGATACCAGCATCATTTTAAGTAAGATGGGGAAATGTTTGCTTTAAAAAAAAATAAATACATTGACACAAAAATCCCTATTTCTAATAATCTTAAAATATCACCATTTGTACCTCCCCATTTTTCTCCATTTGCTAAACTGGGAAGAAGATAAACTTGGGAGCCAGGTGAACCTAGTGGAAACTTGCTTCTGTGGGTTAATAATTTAACTGTCATATGTGGAGCAAGTTCTTAGCCCTAAACCTTCTGTAAAATAGAGGAAATAATAGCACCTGACTGTAGTCACACATTTCTCTCCTGCCCACCACTTCCCAAAAAACTACTCAGAGACTTAATATTACTTATAAATGCCCAGCTAGTTAAGTCAGAGCATGAGACTCTTAATCTCAGGGTCATGGGTTTATGTCCCATGTTGGGTGCCAGATGAAGCATTATTCTAATTAATCTTAATAAAAAAAAAAAAAAACCAGGAGTCAGATATCAGGGTAAAAACCTGAGAGATCAGAGAAACAGGGGAGCAGCCACAGTTGCTTTCTACCTCTCCAGTTCCTCCAACCAAAAGGGCTGAGATCTTCCTCTCAATCCTTCCCTACTACTTCCTGTCTCTTCTCTTTACACTGTGTGAATATATGTTGCTGTGATTGGTTTAATAAACAAGCTGACCGACCAACAACTAAACAGGATACAGTTAAATGGGAAAGCCAAACTGAGAATGGTGGGATGAGGAGAGGTGGAATCGGAGGAGTTGCCAGCAAAAATGCAGAGAAGCAAGAGGAAAATGTTGTACTGAGAAAAGGTACCAAGCCAAGTGCTAAACATATATAAGAATTATGGTTTAATTTAAATGTAAGAGTTAGTAGTAACAAGCTTGAGCTATTGACTAAGCATTTAATAAAGCTTGCTTGGAGTCAGAGGGTGGGGCCAGCCACTAGCTGACCATAGAGGTTTGGAGGACTATAGAAAGAGGAAACAGGAGGAACTGGAGAGGTAGGGAGTGACTATGGCTGCTCCTCTGCTTCTCTGAACTTTCCGGTCCTCCGACCAAAAGGGTCAAGATCCTCTCTTAGCCCCACCTTACCACTTCCTGTCTCCTCTCTCTAAGTCCCCCAAACCTCTATGGTCAGCTAGTGGCTGGCCCTGCCCCCTGACTCCACTCAAGCTTTGTCAGAACACAATCAAAATATCACACAACACCTGATCTGTGTGCTATAAGGATGGGATAAGATAATATATGTAAAACACTCAGCACAGACAAAGCATGGAACATGTGTGCGCACACACATGGGGCTCTGACTCCAAGCTCTGCAATTTCCTCTCACCAAGTCACTGGAATTACGGCTCTGTGGTGCCTTCTTTGCATGCATGCTAATGATTTCCTGAGGGTTTTTTGAGTGCAATTTTAACAGTCCCGTGTCATTCTACTTGTTAGTAGTTACAGTGAATAATAAATGCAACTTATTAATCATTCTGGATAGTTTTTGCAACAGAACATGGCACTGGAAGCTTTCAGTATCAAAAGGCTAAAAGATGAGTCTCAAAAGGAACAAAGCTTGATCGCACAGCTCAAGTTTCCATATATCATGGTCTGTTTCTCAAAGGAGGCTCACTGGATGTACATATGGTTACCTATATTTAATTCATATTTCTGTCTAATAGGTGTTAAAAAATGCAAGATTCTTTTTCCAAATCAATGAATCACCAGAGTCCTAGGACAGATAGACACTCAGGCTGGAATCCCAGCTTCTCTGCTCGGTAACTGGCTGGTGACCTTGATAGATGACTGGTCCCCTCTGCTTTCATTTCACCAAATTTTCATGATGACTAAATATTACATTGTCATACTATGCATGAACAGGGTAAGAATTCAGATGACTATTCTTCTTAATTCAACTAACACATCAGTTGAGATATTTATGTATTTATAGGGGACCAAAGCAAGGGATTTCTCCCTTAAAATAGAATGTGGTCACAATTTTCCATCAGTGACTGCACAGATAAGTGTAAGATTCAGATATAAAGAAGGGAGAGTGGAATTGAAGAGTTCTACAAATACGCTCTGGTGCGTGCTTGAACACACACACACACACACACACACACACACACACAGAGAGAGACAGAGAGAGACAGAGAGAGACAGAGAGAGACAGAGAGAGACAGAGACAGAGACAGAGAAAGACAGGGAGGGGGGGTCAATTGTACCCTTATGGAAAAAAAATCCTTGGAAACTTACAGATTAAGTGATTGACCCAAAAATTAACATCAACTTTCAAACTTACAAAGGAAAAATAATAGGACCACACTAAAAATGCCCCCCCTTTACGATGATGATTCCCAAACCCAAGAGGCAAGTTCAAGACGCTCACTCGTTCCTGATTTCTGCACCAAGGTGGCGGATTAAGAACTGTCCTTCTCTAACTTTAATTGTGCAGTGGAGTCATCTATATTAAAATGCAAATTCTAATTAAGTAGGCCGGGGGCCTTGAAATTCTACATTTCCTACATGCTCCTAGATGGTGCTCACGCCAGCAGCCCCACTTAGACAGGGGAGGACTCAGAGACAAGCCCCATAATTTGCAAATTGCTCTTTCCTATAAGAAAGGAAGCCCACAGCCAAAGAAAACTGGCTGGTCCAAAGACCAGCTGAGAAGGAACACTTACGCTTTTGATGTCTGTCTCTCTGAGAGTAGCTTATTGGGGAGAAAACGCTCCTCACAGGTATTTATAACCTGATTTTGACTTCACCACTGACAGCTGTAAAGTGACTCCTCTGTCCAGAACACTAATGCAGAATTAGGAATTACAGTGGCAAGCAGATCAAGCACTCTAGTGAGAGAGGCGATAAACAGGTAACCAAGTAAACAAAGAGCACACGAGTGGCTGATGAACGCTACACAGAGAAGAGAAGCAGGACAGAAGGGAGGAGTGTCGGGCCTTGGGTTCAGGTAGGTTAGGGTATTTTTTTTAAAGTCGGGAAAAGTACAGTTAATAAATTGAGTGTTAAGGAGGAATATGGAGCGAACAGGAAGTGAGGAGCCGGACGTTTTGAGTTACGTTACACAGTGTGTTGTCGAGTTAAAACCACAGCAAAGCTAGGAACAAGTGGTGTTGTAACTAACGCGAACCTTCGACAAGGAAACACTCGCCAGTGGGATTCAGTCAAAACTCAGGGGTGGACCACGCTCTCCCTACAGAAACGGGTCAGTCCTGAACCAGGGCTACATGAGGGAAAGCGAGAAAGTTTTTAAACACAAGAATGGCAACTCCAACAGTTAAGTAATTACTGAGGCGCTTTGCAGTTTGGAAAGTGGAATGTTTTAATCAACTCATCGGCGGAACATCTCTATGAAAAGCATCCCTCCTAATGGATACACATGACTAAATGCATACCTATCCAAATGGACACGTGGAACACTTTTAACACACGCAGCAAAGACAGGTCCTCCATCATCAGTCCCAATAAACACAAATCAGTCCATGAATGGACATTCACATGCTCACAATAGTTAGATCACATATTTATCACTCCTAAAATTCACATTCTCCTAGAAGGCTCCAACACCAGCACAGGTGCACCACAAGGCTGCATGCAATGCTTTTCACTCTGCTATCCTCTACATCAGTGGTTCTCAACCTTCCTAATGCTGCAACCCTTTAATACAGTTCCTCATGCTGTGGTGACCCCAATCATTAAATTATTTCATTTCTATTTCATAACTGTAATTTTGCTACTGTTATGAGTCATCATGTAAATATTTTTGGAGACATAGGTATGCCAATGGGGTCATGACCCACAGGTTGAGAACCACTGCTCTACAGGGGCTGCCCTGTTACTGGAGTGAGATGGGTAATGGAGAGAGAGGAGCCTGGGACACTAGATCAACAGCTGTCCATGTTTGGAATCAAGCTCTGTATATAACCTTGATCATAAGGAACTTAAATGTGGTTTCGGGACTGGACCTTCCTTTGCTCGATCATTCTCCACGGCTTTTTCCTCTCCTCAGAGGTGTCCCTTCTTTAAAATGGTCATCAATTCCTTCCCTATGCAATAGGGAATAAGTATAGAAATAGAAATAAAACCCAATTACTCTTCTTGATCTAAACAGCCTTTTTGACCCTCAGATACTCCAACTTAGCCACACTGGATTTCAGGCTCTTCTAAAAAACACACACACACACACACACACACACACACACCCCAAAAAAAGAATTTCCCCTAGAGCACATCTGGATTGGCATGTATTGAGTCCTGAGCTCTTTGCAAGATTGTCCACATCTGGAAAGCCTCTAAAGCATCTCCTTACTTCACTGAAGTGTCTGCTTGAATGTCCCCTCTTCAGAAGGGCTGAGCTTGCCAACCCTTGCTAGCACAGATGTGACTCTGTTCTCTTGCCCTGCCTCACTGTTCTTCCCAGTGTATCATTAACCAGGCATTATAAGGCATTCACTTAACACCTGTCTCCCTGCTAGAGCGTAGCTGGATGCTGTTCTCTTTACTAACATACGCACAGGATCCAGCAATGACAAGTATACATTAGGTGCTCAGTAAGTGTCCGCTGAATAAATGACTGATTTAATACAAGATGAGTAGTAAGTGGATAAAACTTAATTTCCTCATGGAGGTTCAAATGGTTATCATGGTTCTCTGTGTGTGCTCCACAAAAGCAGTAGAAAGAGATCCGTGTTCATTTTTCAAGCACCTACTTTACTCTTATATGATACATTTTTCAAGCTAAAAGAACAAGAAAAAACATAATACAGACATTAGTGCATAAACCACGACACAGGAGGGAAGAGCCGGAAATGGAGCAGAACAGTTCCCTCAAGAACAGGGTAAAGACAGATAAGCCTGCATGACGGAATAAGTGAGCCAAGAGGGAGGATGACAACAGGGACCAGACAAACAAATGCCCTGACTACAATGCTTTCTCCAAGCTGCATAAATAACTCACTAAGAGGAAATAATCAGCAGAAGTGACAGAAATGATAATTCAGTGGAGAGCTTCCCCATGAATCTTCTAACTCTGCATTGCCCAGGCTCAAAATAAAAGCAAGAGTATTTTTCACCAGAAGGAAACACCACAAATTAAATGTTTAGCACTGGTGGTTGAATGTTCTTAGCATCTAGATTCTTCCGAGGACCTCATGTTCCAGTGACGTGAGAGAAGTGGACAGCCCAGAGGCTAGGCTCTCGACATCTGCCACGGGTCTCCTCGTGGGAGCTCAGCTGCTCAGCTTCCGCTAATGAGACCTGGAGTTTCTAGTAAGAGTTCTCAGTCCACAGCCACCAGTACACCCCAGTAACAGGCTGTTCGGATCTGAAACCAACAGCATGATAGAAGCTAGGTGTCTACTCTCTGTCTCAACAAATTTTAAAAACCCCTGTTGCCTATCCAACCTTGTTCTTGTTATAAACAAGGGAAACCTGAGTTAGTCCAAGTATTAGAGAGATGCTGTGTGCTCTAGCAACAGAACTTGAATGATTACTTCGCTTTACCCACAGACTTTAAAATTTTACTTTTGCCACACTAATTGCTAATGATGATTAGATCCATGTACACAGTGTACAATGATCAAGTCAGGGTAATTAACTTATCTAGTGCTTGAAACATTTGCCATTTCTCTGTACTTGTAGCCTACAAGTGCTCTCTTGGAGTTACTTATAAAATGCGTAAGTTGTTAAAAATTGCCATCACCCTGCCATGCTATAGGACACCAGAACTTACTCCTACCTGGGAGAGCTTGAGTGTTCATTATCCAGGAGCTCCCTGCCATGTCCCTATCCTTCCGGGCCTCTAGTAACTACTACTCTCCTCTGTAAGATCAACTAGTGTATCCCCCAAAATGAATGGGAATATGTGGTACTTGTATTTCTATGCATGTTTTGTTTTCTAGAACATTAGTATCTTCCAGCTCCATCCATGTTGCTACAAATGGCATATTCCATTCTTTTCATTTCAGTAATATTCCATTATGCATATACACTAGAACTTTTCTAGACATTCATCCACCAATGCACACTTCAGTTGATTCTTTTTGTTTTTTTCTGGCTGTTGTTAATAGTATCCCAGTAAACACAGGAGTTTGGGTATCTCTTTCATATTATGCACAAACTCTTAAACTCTTTGTGACTCTGTGTATGGTCAATAATTCAGTTATTATGGATTAAATAACAAGATTCTGGTCAACATATACAGTTTTTTTAAGCAAAGTCAAGGTTTGGATGTCATAGCTATCATATTTACTGTCCCACTTATTAGTTTAGCAGAGAACAACAACAACAAACAAGCCTAAAGCTAATATACAAACAAAGGGCGTTGGGTTTTGTAGATTTAAATCTACTAATGATTGAATCCTCATGGGCTGGGCCATACAAGAGATGCCTTAGCTTCTCAGAGTTTGCTGAGCGACAAAGCAGCTGGCTGGAATGTGCAGTCACTGGGCTCTTAGTGTTTGTATTCACCATCATCCATGAAAATTGTTATGTCTCAAAGATGTAAATTTAATCTTTCAGTCATACTTCACTGTGTTCTATATTTAAACATCACCACAGCTACTAGAGAATTCACAGAAATTGGTATGTGGATTAGTCTATTTTCTATTCCTGCAACACCTAATGCCAAGTAATAATTTTTAAAGGCTTATTTAGTTCATCGTTTGGGAGCACACCTCCCCCTCACCTCCCCCTCTCCCTCCCCCACTGCCACCAATGCCCCATCTAGTCTTCAGCAGCTGAGGACCTCATGGAGGCTGGTATTATAACAGCTGTCATGCTTGTCAATGAGTTCACACAGGGAGATAGAAAGCCAGGGAACAGGAAGGAACCAATCTTGTTCTTTAATGAGAACATACCCCATCTCTCCAGAGGGCATACCCCAGTGGTCTGGCCACCTTGAATCAAGCCCCTCCTCTCAAAGACGTCATCATTCCAACATGGCCACATGGGGGACCAAGCTTGTAAAACACAAGTGTCTTTGGGAAATAAACTAATCCAAATCATAGTAGGATGTTTTCCTCATTAGTGCGTTCTCTGGATCTGCCTATTTAGAGTCAGTGAAGTGTCTTTACCTTCAAAGAACCTCTCCATGCTAGAAGCTTCACCTTGTTCCTGGAGCTCAGCCCCAGGTGACTGCACTGTTTCCTGCCAAGCCTCATGAGCCATCTCATTTGCATAGGGTCCTTTCTCCTCCACCCACTCAAGCCTGACAAAACTCCTCCAGCTCCCTCTTGACTTGCTAGCTCATGTTACTGGCTTGGGCCCAGTCACAGGCAATAGATGCAACTTGAAGCACCTTTAAGCAAACACTATTTCATTGCCAGGTATTAGATGCTTAACATAATCACTAAATGAAATGGAGGAATATGCAAATGATGATAAAACTTCCCTTCAGCGCATTAGAGTGACAGTTACAAGAAAATGATAGAAGATGGCTCCCTAAGGAGCTATCTCAAGATACCATCAACACTCAGGATTGTCACTATGAAGGGCATAACCCAAGACATACTCTTTTCAGCTTAATAACAAAGGCAGTGCTGTTACCAGTGTATTCTCATTAGCATCTCTACCTTCAGAACTTTATTTGACCTGGGCCTGAGAGGCACAAAAAATATTTATTATGAGTGCAAAGCATAGTCTGGTAGAGAACTTTTGACATCTTAAGCAGGTAAGTATGAGAGGTGTGCTCTGTGGCCCACTGGGCGCCTCTTCCCCCAGGATAGTTATGGAGGCTGTGCCCTGGAATTTCCCTGCTCACCATCAGCTCCAGTCCAGATCCTGAGCACAGCACAAACTGCTGGCTCAACTTCCAGTCATTCTGAGTCTCAGATATAGGAGCAAATCAGAGCTTTGGGAGACAATGAAAACCCCGGATGAAAAAGGCAGAGTACTATTAAGACATCTATGGAATGCCAGTAGCATGTAATACTGTAGGGAAGTTTAGACAGTCATGTTACTCCACTGACTTCTAGAAATAACCCTGGGTCAATCAAGTCCCAAAGTCCACCACCAGTTCAACAGAGCAGAGAAGTCATCACCATCCCCAGCGAAAGAAATGTCCACTTCCTAGATCCTGTGTGTGATCCTCTCCAAGTGTCAGCACAGAACCCAGAACCCTGATACGTCGTGGCTTTCACTGTGACAATTGCATTTCCAAGCCCACGGTCACAGGCAAGACAACATTTGTAATTGTCTTGTTGGCTCGGGGTAAAACAAACACACATTTAGATCACAACAGATAAGTGCTTTCTCTGAATTAATCACACACAGGAAGCCCAGAAACACACTCCTATCAGGGAAATTGAATCTCAGAGCAGTAACTACACCCACAAAGAAATCAGAACTTCTTGAACTAGAAGGGAATTTTCAGAATATAAGCAATATCCATCAAGCTTTTGTTATAAGAGCAAGCCTGCCAAATGGCAGCAGACAGAGAAAACCAGCAGAGAAGGCTTGGCAGTAAACGGCAGGCACAGGGGTCATGTTTCCAAGGAGTTCCCCCTGTCCCAGCTGGGGTGGCCACCTATGCCCTACAGACATAGTACAATTCATTTTCACTTGTGCTCTTGCATGCGCAGTGTGAACTTGGCATTAGCAACCATGAACCCTACCTGCACGTCCTAGGAGCTATAGCAGTCTTGTTGAGAGCACCTCACCCTATAGAAAGTCACTGGACTCTCACCCAGGATCCCAAAGCATCCGTTTTCTGTTAGACATGCATACCTGTTGTTCTGCTCAGAGTAGAACTAGGTACGTTAGACAGTGCTTGGAAAGCATGGAGATAAAGCAGGTCTTGGAACAGAGAGGACTGTATATGGAATTACTATTGACACCCCAGTACCAGCCCTTCCTGATAGGAAAAGGTGAGCAGAACAAACCATCGCTAGACAAACTCCCTGTTATGACGGCAAACTCACAAAGGGAGCCCACCATGACACCTAACCTTTGCTTCCGGTTGGGGTCGTATTTTCTGACCACACTGAGTTTTCCTGGAAGCAGTCAGGAAGGGGCCCTTCTGTATGGATGCTTTGGGCAGCTGCAAGTGACAGTCCAGAGGGAAGACTCCTCTCCTGGGACTTCCCCCTCCCCCTTCCTTTGCATCCCTTTGTTTCCCCTCTCTTCTCTTCCCTCCTCTCCATCTTCACAGGTTCAGTTCTCCAGGAAACAGACTAGGGTAAAGGTTCACCTTCAGGAAATTTGTGGTGTGGAGCCTAGGGAACCGCAACCATGGCTGGTGAGGGAGGCAAGCGTGGATGGAAGGAGCGGAGCTCGTGTACAGTGAGGGCTTGGGCCACTCCACAGGGAGCAGCTGCAGGTTGAAAAAGCCCTTCAGAGATGTCCATAGTGGGTCTTGGTAGTTCCACGCTGATTAAGATGGAATTATAACCCCAGACAGTTCCCTTAACCAAGGACAGTGTCCTAGAGAGGACTCAGCTGTGAGCCCCCATCACCCAGCATAGTTCCAGCAGCTGAGGAAGGAGTAATTCTCTTCTAAAGGGACAGATCTGAGTCACCCCGTAGAGAGCCCTCCTCCCATCCCTTTCTCTTTCTCTGGCCCTGGGTCCTTACACACCTATGTTCTCCTTTCCCTGGGTTTCTGCTTCTTGGTTCCTTCAGTTTATTGAACACATTTGCAATAATTCTATTCCATGTAGTATCACTAGGCGGGGACACTATCTAAGGACAACCAAAGACCTGCAAGACGGCTCAGTGGGTACAGGTGCTTGCATGCGGCCCTCAGAGTTCAATCCCCAGAACCCACATGGTGGATGGAGAAAACCGATTCCCAAAAGTGGCTCCCTCCCTCTCTCTCTCTCTCTCTGAATAGATATACATACAAATAGACAAATAAAGCATTTATAGTTAACATGTAGCATCACTTAGCAAAACCTGTAATAAATTTTCAAGAGAAAATCCTTTCAATATAAAGTCCACAGTACCGGATGGTATCATATATCATCTCCCACTCAGCTGAACACTATTTGAGTGACCTTAACTAGTTAAGTGCATACTCAATACCTGGGATGTAAGGATGTGTATAGCAAAGTCTTCTCATCCTAGAGGCTCAGAGTATACTAAAGAAGAGAGTTATATAGAGGAGGTGGATGCCACCTGTTCTCATTTACACCCGCTTCCCTGTGGAGACACTATAATTCACCTGACAATCTATTTTACTTATCTTTACTAAACTTGCTACATTAACACAAACTCTTCATATATGGATTTTCTGATATATGGGGGGCGGGGGGGGGACCCCAAGTCAATTCTCAAGAGGAGGGTGGCTAGAATTCAAAGTCAGTGGATTCAGTTATTACTAGTTAAATCACCTAAAAATAATATTTTAGAGCTGAGCACTGTCCTCTGTCTTCAACAACTGGTTGATAAAATGGATAGGTTCAGAAATACAATAACTTCAGGCATAAGGGGAAAAAAAAAAATGTTTTCTTCATCTTAGTTTAAATGTTACCAGGGAAATCAAGGTTCCTTTTTTTCCCCCTGGTTCCTAATCTCATTAATAAAATACAATAAAAGCCCCTTTTTAAATGGGCTCAGAAGGAAGGTCAGGCACAATTTTACCAGAGTTTGGGGAAAAAAAAAAAAAAAAAACTCTAACAGAGCAAGCAAGCTGTAAACCGTGGAGGCTGCCAAAAGGAGAGACAGAGAAGAGGAGGTAGTCGTGTCCTTTGTAGTTAGGGTCCAAGAAAGTAGGCAGGTTCGGCAGTGGAGGCCTGGAGGCCGGCTGCAGCAGGACAAGGAGGGCGGCTCAGGGCGTGAGGGAGAAAGCTCATTTCTGAGGGGAAAGGTGCTCCAGCTGCTGTCCAGTAACCAAAGGGAAAAGAAGACAAAGAAAAGGCTGTGCTTTCCTGACTGAGAACTCCAGCAGACCAGCAGGGGCTTCATAGGAGGCTAAGTTTATTAACTCCCTGAGGGGACAATTATGCCTCTCATCTCAATGGGTTTCTAGGTTAACCAGTTTTCTGGAAGGGTGCACCCCTGGCCAGGCTATTGACAGGTCAGGCTGGATTAACTCTAAAGGAAGCAGACAATAAATGGGGATGTAGTGTTTTCACCTTTGGAACAATTCAGAATGTCAGGTATTCACCCAGGGTCAAAGGTAGCCTTTGGACCTGGAAGCCTGAGGAGGAGCAAAGTTGATGTGTATCTTTCTAGTGTTACCAGGGAAACGAGAGGTGGGGTCCACAGCTGACTGTGAGGGAGAGGTTACTTCTCAATGCCTTCTATGGCTCCTAATCCCTGAGTAGCTACTTGAGGGTTGAAATCCTAAAATCACTAGGAGATGAGCTGGAATTTGGGGAATAGCTATAACCATTCATACCATGAAAATCCAGAGATCTAGTTCCAAAGCTGCTGGCCAGAAGGGCTGAGAGTCTGCACGAGAGCCCCATCACAAGCTCACATGTGCCCTTCTGGCATTCCCGACCTCTGGCCAAGACAGAAACAAGGGCAAGAATCTTTTGAGCTCCCCACCCTACGCTACCCAGCGGGTCTCTATCTCCTGTCCTTCCCATGAGTGTAAGCTGCCTTCTTGTGAAAAGAAGGAGCAAGATGGCAGGACCAAGGACCTGGTGGACACATGGGCCTCACTCCCTACCCACTTCCTCAGCACTGTTCCACACTCAGAAGGTGGCTCCGAGCATTTCCTTCCTGTTCCAATCTTACGCTTCAACTGGAAGGAAACTGTTCTTGGCTCTTACCTTTCATCCCTCTCTCCTCTCTCTCCACCTCCCCTCAGTCATCATCTCCGTTCACTTAGTATGCCAAGCAATGCCAACTCTTTTTAAAAAGAAACTCTTGCTGTGGTTAACACCTTGTTCCCTTCAGTGTTTTGTTCACATTTATGTCTCCTGGATGATTTAAATGGGGCCATGTGACAGAAGGCCTTTGGAAGACACGAGAAAGGGCTGAGGCGGCGGCTCCGTCAGGAAAGGGAGGGCCTGTCATGCAAGTCTGAGGACCCAGGTTTGGACTCTGAACGCTTACACAAAGGTCAGGTGCAGACTTCACCTCTGGGTCGGCAAAGACAAGCAGCTGCTCAGAGCTCCTTGGGCAGCTGGTTGATGAACTCCACGACTAGTGAGAGAGACTTTGTCTCCAAAAGTAATGTAAAGAGCAATCAAGTAGGACATTGAATACTGACCTCTGACCTCCATATGCACAAGCACCTAAACATGTACACATACACACCACACACACACACACACACACACACAACATAAAGAAACTTTAGAAATTCTTAGAGCTGGGCAACATAGTATGACCCTAAAGAAAAAGTCCAAGATTCCAGAGCAAACACCCTTGAGGGTTTTACATTTCCATCCCTGAGCTCAGTACCAGCCTTCTTGCCTTTAAAGAGACATTACCACCTTCTTAGGGAAAAAAAAAGTGAGGAAGAAAACCCTTTAAAATGCTTCTTTGTTGAAGTAATTTCTTTCTGTGGTGAATTAATGGGTAATAGAAGGTAGTCATTCTTGTCTGAGGTAATTTGAGTAGGTGCTTTAATAATGACAAAGGAGAGATTAGCCCTCAGCACCAAACAGTGCACACCCTTCTAAATCCAGGAGTCCCCCAAAGCAAGGGACCAGACCCTGGGAGGACGGCCTGCACTAACTCCCTGCACTTTGCTCCGGCAGCCTTGTTCTCCACAGCTGAAAAGAGGGGGGCGAGGGCTGCTGTCTGCTCCCAAGCCCTGAACAGTGTGGAGAGATGTCTCCTGTCAGGCGGCGCTCTTTAACGGTCCTTATAAGGCGAGTCACGGGGAGAAAGCGCTTCTTCTAAGTTTCAGCACCGAAGCCACATACAGGGAGGCAGGAGAGCCCAGCGGTGCCCTCCCGCTGTTCGTCAGCCAGCTCCCGGCTTCCCTGGGAGCCCGGGCTCCCTCGGAGAGCTTTATTACTCTGTCAGCTGCGGTTCCCTCCACTCTCATTAATGCGTGTCCTGGGGTCCTCTCTTCAGAAGCTGAGGCAGCATTCTTCAAGACGGCTCTCCTAATTGATGGAGGGGTGCTGGGAGGCACACATTCAGGCAGAAGCAAATGTTTACACGGTCCTTTCCTCTCCTCGCCAGACCCCTGGGGTACAGTTTCCTGGAATGTGCGGCTGCCTCCCCTTTTCCTACCCGTCCATCTGCACTGGCCCTGCATCACTGCCGACTAGGCTAAAAGCGGAGGCCCCCGAGGCACACTAACAGACACTGAACCCTGGACTGCACAGATTTGGAGTAGCTCACCTCACTTACTGCTGCCCAACCTGTGAAGTAGACAGTGATTTCACAGAGGATTACTACACAGAATAAATGATACAAGTATGTAAAGCACTTTCAGGCACTGTTCTTGACACAGAGTACACATCAATGTCAATCACACGTACTGTCCTCTGTGACCTGTAATCTGGTTCCTGTTGGTGTCAACCCCACAAAGCCACCATCTGTCACAGACACCCTACACTAGCCACCAGAGCTCCTGCTACTGTTTCTTTTAACCAGGACACATGGGCAGTTTAGATGACACCAGAATGCTGAGGCTTTCACCCCAGGTCACAGCTGCACTCAGGATTCCTGTGCAGAAAAGCTAATACTGCAGAGCAGCTGGGAGAGGCACAATTAGTTCCTATTGTATTCTAAGCCTGATACGATCGGAAGGCATGATTTTTTTGTTGAGAAGAAAGGAAGAAATCCCCACTCTACCAATGAGAGAGGAAAAGCCCTGTAAGGCCATTTACAGCCATAATCAATCACCCCCATTGTTCCCTCACTTCACCCACAAATTTGAGACAGGGTATATCTTCATAAGAACTGTGTATCAGCTTTTAGTAGACAAGAAATTTGAGAGAGAGAGAGAGAGAGTCTTTCCACACAGCAACTTACTCAGTCATACCTGATAACGCCCCATTGTAATTAAAGTGACGATTGCTGAACTGTCAGTTTCAGGATAGCAGATATCTCCAACCTCTCTCTTCTTGGAATAAAAACCTCTCTAGTACTAAGGGAGCTGAGGGCCAGCCTCATTAGATGGATAGAGAAATAGAGGAGGAGGAGACGGTGCCTCGGGGAGGAGGAGAGACACAGGAACGTGTCTGCAAGAGAAGATGCTGATAGAAAGGAACTGGAGACACCAGCACACCCTGAGACCACCTCCACAGCTGGAGGGCCAGCACACCCTGAGACCACCTCCACAGCTGGAGGGCCAGCACACCCTGAGACCACCTCCACAGCTGGAGGGCCAGCACACCCTGAGACCACCTCCACACCCTGAGACCATCTCCACACCCTGAGAGCATCTCCACAGCTGGTGGGCAGCTGGATGTGGGAGATGGTACAGGTGCCCAGAAGGGAGCATGGAAGTGAGAAGTGCAAATGATGACATGGAGATGGAGCGCAGGAAGAGATCCCTGGAGCTTGAATGGGCCGTCTCCAGGGTAACCGCCTGATGTGATGACGAGAGGACCACAGACTCTAGTATTTGAAGTCCCTGGTGAAGAGCAGCGTTACACTGTTGTCTTCCGGTGAAGCCCAACAGTGAAAAGCCCAAGGACAGGACACAGAACTCCCAATAGGCTTTCTAAAGATCTACCTTTAAATACGAGCAGATGGCCAAGGTATTTGATGACAATATGCAAGACTAAAGATCAACAAATAATTGACAGAGGAATTCATGCCAAATAAACATGATGCTGCAAGAAAAAAAAGAAAATTTCCAAGATATCACAACCAACCTCAGAAAGTCTAAAGTCCTTCACGGTTAACACAGAGCCTCCTAACTGGCCCAAGTGCTGTGCTTGACCCTGTCTAGGACGTGGGGACCACTCCCTCTGAGACCCAGGAAACATCTCAGAGGAGCAGGGCAGGGAATGATAGGGAAGTCAGAGGATGGAAATGTGTAACAAAAAGACATTTTCTGGATACCACATGGCTGTTCTGTTCATGAAGCCGATGCAGCTATGGTGACCTGCACATGATCCACACCTGACAGGGCCCTGGTTTGTTTCTTTCCAAATTCTTTGTCAATTCTCTCTCTGCCGTCCTTCGGAAATGCCAACTGGTTGGATCAAACCTCATTCCCTCGGGCTTGCTGTCCAATTTCCACCTCCTTGTCATCTGTTCTGCTTCCTGGGTGACTCCCTCCCCTCGCTGCCCTTCCCTGTTTACTGAATTTCAGTTGTAGTACTATCTAAATAAAATTATGAGTCCTTCCTCTGCATTTCTTGCAGAGATTTGATCATATCCACCCCCTCCCAACTCTTCCCAGATGACCCTCTCCCAACTTTTTTTTTTTCAATCAAGACTAGTTTGTGTTGCCTGGGTTTTGCTGGAAGAAAATAAAAATGAAAAGTATTAAATGTTTGGTTTTTATTTATTTATATTATAATAAAATAAAATATCAAATTTTATTAAAATAAAAATGAATGAAAAGTAACCCATGTTGAGATGATACTGTAAAAAATACATGAATATTGGAGATACTAAGATCTTAAAGTTTGTGGCTTGGCAAATCAGAGCCAGGAGTGTTCTTTCGCCTTCTGAAAAGCCACGATGCAAGACAGAAGTCAGCAGGAAAGCCTCCAAATTCAAGAGAAAAGCATTTATAACCAAGGATTCTGGATGTGGCCCAATTACTAAACAAATACGGAAAGCCTCAGAAAACTGATTTCTCCTGTCCTTTCTTCAAGGAGAATAAGCAGACCAGGAAAGAAGGCAAAGTGGGATTCTGCACAGAGAAACTGAAGTGAACAGTCTGGCATAGGCCAGTTCTCTGCCGGCCCAGAGTGAGCCAGATCAACCACAGCTGCAGATGCCACCAAGGAAAACTGACGGCACAGGACTCCATGGGCTTAACTACCAGAACTCTTGCAAGACATGTCTTCCCTATGACAGCTTTGGGCAGGGCTGGGCTGGGAATGTGAAGGGAATAAAAGGAATCAAATCAATGAGTAAGGCAGTTGTTAATTCCAGTGGGGAGGAAAGGTCACTAAATAAAACTAAAGTCACTGCAGGCTGATCTTTGGCTCAGCAGTAAATAATACTTACCTGATTTAAAAAAAAAATATATGGGATGCATAAAAAAAAATGAAACAATATACTGAAAAAAAGATAAAAATTCTGACTTCAAAATATAGAAATATAGAAAGAAAATAAAATGCTAAGCTGTTCATTGTCCCTGCACAGTTGGTATACCTTGGCAGGGTGGCAGTTACTTCTAAAAATATCTATCTTAGCACTTCAAATTCTTCTAGCTTTATTTGTTTACTTATTTAGTTAGTTGTTGGGTGTGGAGAGAAGGGTACATGCATGCTACAGTGCACGTGTGGAGATCAAGGGACAGTTTGCTAGAGTCTGGTCTCTCCTTACATCATGTGGATCCCAGGAATCAAACTCAGGTCATCAGCCTTGGAGGCAAGTGCCTTTATCCACTGACCCCTCTTTTAGGACTTCATGACTTTTAAACATTCAAGTAAAAAGTTGAATGAAAAAAACCGTAAAAAAAAAAAAAAAGAATCAGATGAAATGGTAGTACTTCCATGTTTGCCTTTTTCTGTCACTTAAATACTTCTAAACTGAGAAAATAGAAAATTATCTCTTAATGACACTAAGCTATACATTTGTGCTGAACTATTTCATTTTAAAGATTCATTATACGACATCAACTCCTTCCTTTCATGCGTCCTTCTGACCCACAAATTGTCAAAGTACAGAGCGCTCTGTAGCCATCATTTTTCTTTCATGGCATTATGACCCACTCATAACTGTGGGTGTTTCAAAGTGACTCCAAACACCGGGAATGTTTTTAGGACAGGGCTGACAATAAACACACAGAAAGTCCCTTCTTTGGCTATATTTGTCACAGCAAAAGCCATTTCAACCCCGGAACGATCTACCACGTAAGCCTACAACCTGATGCGGTGACATCTGTGTTAATCATGCTATCATTAATCAGGATACATTATAAATCCTAAGTGAGTCAATAAATAAATAGTGAGAGTTAGTTTGCAAGGTGTCATGACCAACCTGAAGTTAGAAAAGATTCATCCCAGCATTCAAAATACAAGAAGAAGCAGAGGCTAAAATGCTCTGGACCCTTTGCTCCCAGCATGCCTAAGAAGAAGGGGGTGCAGAAGTCCACAAGCCACCCCCTCCTAGTCCTAGGAGAGCATATTATTAGTATCCCCACTGGTACAAAGAGAGAGGGGAGTAGCTTGAAAAGAAACTTCACCGGTAATTCTAGCAGATCCCCATGTGGCCTCCCTCTACCCAGTAATAGTTCCTCTGCCACACCACCTCCACCCCAGCATTCTGCTGCTCTCAAATTACTGACCTTACTAGTTTAGGAACCAAATTAAGAGAGGAAGAGGTGGGGGATTGGAGGAGCAGGAAGAGGAGAGGAGGAGGCAGGAGGAAGGGCAAGAGGATGGGAGGAAGAGGAGGAGGAGGAGGTGGAAGAGGAGGAGGAGAAGGTGGAGGAGGAGGAGAAGGTGGAGGAGGAGGAGAAGGTGGAGGAGGAGGAGAAGGTGGAGGAGGAGGTGAAGGAGGAGGAGGTGAAGGAGGAGGAGGGGGAGGAGGGGGAGGAGGAGGTTATCAGTGCAGGAGACAAGAGCCCCCTGCCTCTACCACTTCTGGTTCCGTGACATATGTTGGAGTTCCACAGCTAATGTGAGACTGTGGGATGACTTCAGAGAGAGTGACCGTGTACAGAGGAGCCACCTTCTGTCAGATTTCCTGCTGTCATCATCCTGAACATAGGACTCTCATTTTCCTCATCAGCCCATCTAAGTAGGGACCCAATACATCCTCGCCCTGTACCTTCTCTGGTACCCTTCTCATACCCACACTATACTGATTTCAGTGCCTTGATTAATGATGAGAATAGATAATAACCCACATTAAACTGACTCAGAAACCTACCATTTTATAAAATAAATTTCACAGGTGACTCTGAAATGCTGCCTGTATCATTTATGTGGCTGAAGAATACAACTATTCGGGAAAAGCATTTCATACTCTTGCATAGATCTGTGTCCTAGCATAAGATGAGCTGTACACAATTTCATACAACTCTGAGTTTTCACTTGGTGAACAAAGAGTGAGGCCCTCTTCACATGGCTTCCCACATTTACCTCATCGCAGTTCTTTTTATCCTCAGTGTTTCAGTTAGAACCAACCTTACCTTATCAGAGCATATGGATAGTCTATGTTGAGTTCACTTTGAAAGTGGTGGGTAAGGTTCCTTCAAACTGAGTCTCCTGAACCAGAGATGCCATGGCCCAGGTTCTGAGGGCTTCATTCCCACACAGCCTTGTCTCTTCTCTCACACCCAGGCTGACTATTTCCATTATGCTGACGTGATCTGTGTGAGAAAGACCCACTGATCCAAACTGCTTAACAAACAACACAGGGCCCTTCTGACTGGTGCTGTTCACACTAGCATGTCTTCTATTGGTCAATCTGTATTTTGAAAACTCATTTACTTTTCAATTATTAAGCCAAATATTACCCCTCCTTTCTGAATACTTTGAAGATTTCTTTAGGCAGTATTAAGCAATACCTTTCCATGTTCTCTTTATGAAAAACATCCCCTTTAAAAAATATTTACTGTGCTAGGTGGTGAGTTTCCAGAGGACAGAAATATACTCATGTCTAAATCTCTCATGTGGAACTTGGCACATAACCACTACCACTGTGTGTCTTGACTGACTACGTGAACAGAAAATCAAAGAGTGCACAGCCTATGCACTTCCTTGGTACAGCACCCGGACCAGCATCACAGGCATTAGGATTAGAAAGCTCCATGATGGCAGTTGTCAGACATGCTTGGGTTCTAACCAGCCTTCTCTCGGTCTTACATCTGATTTCAGGAGGGACAGGGTGGACATCTGTGTGAATTAGATGCACTTCGTGGTAACCGTCTCTTCATGAGAGAATCTTCAACAATGGGTGAGCCTAGAACCCACCACTCCTGTTGTGTGTCTCATCACTCAAAGGTACCTAGTCACAGGATGAAAATGTTGACCCTGGCTCGGAAATTTCATGGTCCCCCAACGTGTCTCCTTTATTAGGTCAACTTGTATTGTGATATCTCCATGTCTATGGATGTTGCTCCTAGGAGCTTATAGCTGGACGTTTATCCAGAGAATTGTCTCTGGGGGCAAAAATGTGCATGGGTTATTTACATGTCCCCAGGGATCGCCCACAGTGAATGACTGACATTTACACCAGTACACAACATTTACCTCCAGGCAGGGTTTCTCTGAGGTACCAAACCAACCTCCAGAGTCCTCGATGTCATCAACGGGCTGCAGCGTATCATTGTGTGTCTTGGTTCCTGCTTTGCCCTGCTCCCTCACTTCCTTCCTGGTGTTTCCCTTAATAAATCTCTCACGCATCTGCCTCTGGGAACTCCAACTTCAGGCAAGACCATATTTTATGATTCTGAGTCCAGTGGTCCCTTCACAACAGAATTCTGCCTGGCCAAAGAAATGCAGACAACATTGGATTCTAGTCCCACCCCCTCCAGAACTCATGACTGAAATGTAATTGTCACTGTGATGGCATTAAGAGATAGGACCTCTGGGAATGATTCCATCATGAAGACTCTGCCCACAGGATGGATGGATCCATTACAGGGGAGTTATTACAAGAGTGGGCCCCGATGAGAGAATGAGTGTGGCCCAGTGTCCTCTGTCTCAGGCATGCTCACTTGCCCTTGTGGCATGTGGTGGCAAGGTCCAAAGGTTCCCAAGATGCTAAAATCACAATCTGACTTCCCAGCCTCCAAAACCATTAGCCAAATTAGTGTTTATAATTTCCCTAAGCTGTGGTATTGTTAGAAGAGCAGTGGATGGATTAATACAAGTTCCTTACCTGACACACTACTGTGACCCATGAGAGATGATCTTCCTGACACAGAAAATCCTGTGACCTTATTTGCTACTCTATCTAAATATGTATGCTTCAAATAAGGACAGAAATGTTATGCAATTATATATAAATGTTTAAGTATTTCAATTATTTTTATTTATTTCAATATATTTTAGTGCCATTGCTTTATACCACATTAGGTCCCTCCCTAATTACGAATGCTTTAAATCCAAGGTAAACAATAGAGAGCATCATTGGTCCATGTAATTAACATGTCTTTTTTATAGCAGGCTATAAAAAAATTCATCAACTTACTGATATGCTGGTGATATCATTACAAAATGATAGCTATCATTTCCTCTTCCTTGAGATCTTAAATGTGGTAAATTTTCTAAACTTTGACTTTACAAACTTTAACTTTCTAAAATTTTTCAAGAAGAGACCCATTCAGCTTGTCCAGGAAACATTATCTACACTAGTCCAGGTTTAATGGAACACCAGGAACCACTTCCTACAGTGAAAACAGAGACTTTATAACACGGAACTGGTGGTAATGGAGGAGCTGCAGAGATGCCAATCAGAGAGCAAGCCTGGCCACAGAACAGCACAGTGGAAAGCCACTGCTGTTACAGCTAACACACACGTTAGGGTTCAAACAGCCAGGCCCAGAACACAACAAAAGTACATTAGCAAGCTGGAAGCTGGCTATGAGACAGCCACGCTGACCAGGTAATAGAAAGGAAGGATAGGAATATGCAAAAATCAACAAAACCAGTCTTAGCAGGTGCCAACCCATTCAGCACCCATTCAGCACCCAGCTGTAAATGTACCTGAGGCTTTGTCGCCCTTATACGCTCTTCTGACACATCAAATTACAGCAGATTTAATTGTGGGTAATGACGATGTCTATAAAAGCTTCTGCCTATCCAGTAGGGGGCCCACCCCAGACATCCTGTAAACAAGGAGCTAGATGAGGGGGCGCGGTGACCAAGAAAAACTACAGCGACATCTCAAAAGCTGTGTCTGCAGACCTCAGAATGCCCCTTCACGCTTAAAGAGCTTTGAGACTGCAGTTATGGCATAGTTCCCCACTACACCATAAATGGAGTCGCCAGGGCTTCCCACACACGTGCATGAACTCAGGGTCAGCATCTTCACAAGACCTGGTGTCACCATTCTATCACTCACACAGTGGCTTTGACATCCCTCCCTTTTAGGGAATCTTGACAGGGTATGCCCTAAAAGGAAGATCCAGTCAATCTTGTCCCCAAAGGGATGAGGAAGGAGACACCTGGGCCTTCCCCATCCTCCATCCTTCCAGTACTTCAAGTATCTACTAGTAACTACTGCTCAAAACCAACCTGGCAAGGAGGAGCCTGGGAGTCAACCCACCCGCAAGGTTTGACCCCGCTGCCACAGGGAGCAGAAGAGAGCGGGTGAGGGGGGCGCCCGCAGGCAGACAGCACCAGCAGGGTGGCACAGCACAGCTGCCGTGAAGATCCTCAGAAACAATCAAAGCCCCACCCGAGGAGCATCCTGCAGAGATCATTGCCCAGAATCTTAACACCAAGGAACGAAACAAAGGGGAAACCAACCGGCCTTTGATTCCGCAGCTAATGAAATTATAAATCAAAACCATGGGGAAAGCCTCTGCACCTCGGCTTGCAACTGTGCTCACCCATTCACAGAACCTCGGCCGAATCATTACAGTTGGCTTTCGGAACAGTGTGAGTGGCTTTGCCTAAAGGAATACAGACATTTCCCAACAAGGAGACGAAAACTGCACCCTGTTTCGGTTGCTGCTGCTTGTGGTAGTCTCCCAACCCCCAAGCTTTTCTATAAAAATGTCAGTTCTGCTGTCCAACTTCTGGGGTAGGCTGAATTATAGATTACTGAATTTAAAAAAAAAAGTTTTTCCATTTTTGGCATAAGAACTACAATGGGAACAGTAGGTACTATAATTAATGCTTGCAATGATACTCTTCATTAAAACAAGTTAGATTCAAACATAAATCTTTGAAGTGAAAAATTAAGCTTAGTTGAGAAGTCTGTTGTGCAAACTAAACACACACTCAGTGTAGTAAGTCCAATAATATCTGTAAGTTATTCGTTTTTAATGTTTCATTTCATAGATGACATAATCAGAAACTGAAGTGTAATTAAAAATTGTAAATGTATTGTCGGGATTTTCAAAGAACAGAAAAGTTGGGAAATATTTTTTTTTTAACTCATGGTGCTGCTAGCCTATTTCTGTTCTTGTTGTAAATTATTTATTTTGAGGCCCACATGGGCTAAGTCCTGTGCTGGAAAATGGCCTTTCTCAAGCTGATGGTCACCCTACATCACCATCACAGATCTTAGCCTGGGAGTCTAGGGAAAGATAAAGAAAAATGGTGCATTTATTACCCTTGCCCTGCAGTGACATGGGAATCTGGATCCAAAGAAAGCCACCACATCCTAAGATACCACACATTAACCCATTGTCTGGGGTCCCAGTAGAATTTCCTGGTTCCAATTAGAACCATATTTCACACGTTCCATAATGGCCTCAGAAAGGAAGGTCCCTACAGAGTAAGAACTAAAGATCTTTAAGAACATTTCCTCATCTCCTTTCTTCAGGTCTCCAGCGTAATCTTTCAGAAGGTTTCAGTCATGTAAAATGAGCCTTCTGACTGGAGACAATGCAATCCCCAAGTGGTTTCCTGAGACCAGGAACTTATGTCACATAATTTAGAACCCATAATTCTATATTGTTCTGCTACCTGATATCTGTATCTGCATAGTTTTCAGTATTCAGGGGGACTATAATTAGATGAACACCATCTTATATCCCCCCATTATCTAGCACCCCACCTCCACCAAGCTCCTCATCCATGTTCAGTGAGTTATCTTCACATGATCAGCTTTGATTTAAAAGTAAAACTCAAGTTATAATGAAAATCACACGATACGTTTTGGAACATCCTTTGCCATCTATTCATCCAGCTCTCTCCCTTTCTATAGAGATCTACGCTCTTCAAGAAGTCCTTCACCTACCCTGTGAACTCTCTCTCTCTCTCTCTCTCCCTCTTCCTCTCCTACCTCCCCCACATATGCATGTGGGGGGTTGTATTTGCACATATGTGGGTTCCTAGCCCAGACCCTTGCTCCTCATGACACACATAAAATGAGAATAAAGCCAAGCCTATGTGTGAATGAATGAAAACACACAGACAAAAAACAGAAAAGCAAGGAATTGGGGTCTAAAATACTATTAAAATATCTTTTTTAAAAAATTTTTTTTAAAAAGTCAAATCCAGCAACTAGAGGCTAGAAGTCACTTTAGGTTGAAAGAAAAACCATTCCCACTGCCAGAATTTGAAAGCTGGCATCTTAGGGTAGGGAGTCACACTTGTATAAAGACATGGGGAAAAAAAAAAAAAGCAAACAGCAGCAGAGCCACACCACAGGCTGCCATCTGCAAGGAGAAGTCCCACAAGAGGGGTGCTCACCGCTCAGCATGAAAGATGAGCTGAAGTGGCAAGCGGGTGAGAGCAGAGGACAGAGCACAAGAAGACGAGGACCTGCAAGTGGACGTCTGGTCACTGAGTCTCGGCCCACGCTCCGCTTTATTTATGATTGCAAAGTCTATCTGCACACTTTCACTGCAGCGCAGTGTCCAGAAAGGGCAGATCACAGTCACAGAGATTGGACTTGGAGAGTTTGGAACCTCCCAGGTGCTCCTCACTGCAGCCATCCCATTTTGCTACTGTGAACAGTAACCCTAATACTGTAGTTTAAAACACAGATTTATCATCTTATAACCCTACACGTCAGGGTCTTTAACCGAGGCTGTTTTTCCAGAGTTTGGGGGGCAAACCCCCTTCACTTGTCCTTTCTAGCCCCTGGAGGCTGATGGGTATTCACTGACTCAACTCATGACCCATGCCACTCCACCCTCCGTCCCTGTGGTCACATTTCCTCCCCTGACTCTGACTCTCAGCCCCATCTTATGGGGTCCATTTGCATGTGATCACATGAATAATCCTGTACTATCTCTTCACCTCAAGATCCTCAACAGAGTCATGTGTGAAGAAAAAATCATTTGCTCTCTCAGGGTCTAAGGGTTGGGATTTGGGCATTTTTAGACAAGCCATTGTTCTGTTTACCACAGTCACCATTTGGGGAAATCACATCACTCACTTTAATACTCTTCTCTGCCTGTGAGTGACTGATAGCAAACACTGGCATCAGACTGCATCCTCCACAGTCCCGATTCTCTAACATTCTATTTTTAAAAGATACAAGTAAATACATAACTTTGTATGTCTACAGTTTTGCCCATTCCTTTGATTTCCTTTTTATTTTCCCTTTATTTCTTCTTCGATACTTGGAGATTTTTGCATTACACATAAATAGCTGAAATCCATGCAAGTGGCAAAAGGTTCATCACTCTAAAATGTTTTGTCAGAGCAGGATGGAGTGGCTCATGCAGGTACAGCACTTGGGACATAAAAGTTAGCCTCAGCCGCACAGGGACTTCAAATGCTAGCCTGAACTATTTTCAATATATAATCATTATTTTCAGTGAGTTGACCATGCTGGAAAACCTACCACACCAGTTAAATCTGGTTCAAGAAACTGTAGCAAGTTGGCAGTCTGTAAAATCCCCCAATCAAGTAGGCAGATGTGCTTGCAGCTAACAATACTGTAACAAAACAGTACTGCTAACATACGTGAACCCCCTCTTTCCCCTCTGCCCTTGCTCCCTCTCAGCTCCTCACCCTCTAATTCCCACCCTGCAGGCATGGAGGGACTGACAGGTAATGAAGCCCTTGAACAGTCAGCTGAGGAAGCCCAGACAACAGGGCTCTTTACAGTTTCATGAAGCACTGCTCAGGGGAAGATGTGCCTGCCGCTGATGAAAGCTGGACATTAAAGTGTAATGATGGCTGCAGAGGTGGAGCAGCCAGGAAGAGGGGGATGGCAGAGACTGAAAGGAAAACACATCAACTCAGATTGCAGAGAGAGAAGCCGGGAATGAGGCCCCACTGGGCTTGCTGGAGTTGCAATAAACACCTCGGGCTGTCTCTATGAAGATAAAGCTGTCTATTAAAACTAACTGTAAATTCTGTTAAAAGATATGGGTGCTGAGGTAAGAGCAGGGGTACACACTGAGCCAGGAAGCGAGAAAACCAGGCTGGAGCTACCTCCGACACACTCGGTTCAATTCCTCACCCGCAGGTGCAAGCTTGCTCTTGCTCCCATTCGGGGTTTGAGTTTCTGCTGAAGCAAGCTCGCTCTCATTGATCTTACCTCATTTGTTCAGAATCTTCAGGACTCTCTCTGGGTATCTAGGAACTCTGGTTCTCACCCCCTGCTTCTCCTTCTATGCTTCATCCCTCTCTGTGACATTGAATTGGACAAAAGCATCTGATGTAAGAAAAACCAACAGGCAACACTTCCCACTAAA
>CABHPQ010173183.1:0-40181 GCA_902168405.1 Peromyscus aztecus | reverse complement strand
CCCTTCTTTTTTCTTGTCCTGGGAAGCAGAATATGTTAATGCCAAATGAATTACATTCTTTCCAGTTCCATTGGAGGGAGAAGGAACCTCTGTGTGAAAAGCCATTTCTACTGCATCTGCTTAATGACTTAGAGGAACATGGCAACTCCTGGCCCACTGTTGCTGGGAGGTAGAACTTCTGACTGACTCTAAAGCAGCTGACTGGCTTAAGGATGGGACAGCTGCAGGACAGCCCAGGCACACTGCATTGTAACGACAGCCAAGCAGCACTGGAGGACCATGTGCCCCTAAACCAAAGCAAGAGCATCCCTCAGCCGGAAAGGCCTCACTCAAAATAGAGTGTAACAACAAAAACTCCTTCAGTAGACCTTAAGATTTTATATAAGGAAGAAATGCCAATGGAAGCAATTGCCTATGCTAACGAGAAAATTTTTTCCATTGACTTTGAAGAACTTTAAATGATTCTGGCATGTCTTTCTATATATTGAGTAATATACTTTCTTCAAATACCAGGCATATCAGCTCAGCTCTAGAGGGAAACACAAAAGCCACCTGTGAGGGACCTCATCAAGCCTGTCAGTCTGAGTTCTAAGTAAACCTAGAGAACATGGGCTGGTTCAGTCCATCTGTAAGAAGTGACCAGGTCCACCTTGTCAGAGGTTGATGCAGGATGCTTGTTGTGTGAGACTTTCAGTGCAGAACTATGAACAGAGGTCTACTAACCACACATAGGAATGGTAGACCAAAGTAACAATTACATACAACTCCAACTTGTCAAACCAGCAAGCTTACCAGAATTACTTTGCAGGAGTGTGGGTGAGGGGTTACTTAAAGGAGCAGGAAGGTCTCAAAGGCAGCTCCAATATCAAAAAACTTACATTAGCCTGCATGACAGCTCACAAAAGTGGCCTCTCTGGAGCTCTCTGCGTGACGTACAGGCAAGACAACAAGGAAGAGAGTCTTCTCTCTGTACAACAGTGCTCGCTGCTTAAACAACCCTGGAGAGGAAGGGGCGGTATACATTGTGTAAGTTTCAGGGACTTCCAGAGAGACTTCCGAGTCTTGTTTACTTCCTAGGTGCCTTCCAGGATAGAATGTCTCAATTCAGAGGAAATTGCCACACAACACACAGCCAGGCTTCTTCCCAGGCATCCTGAAACTATGTCAGGAGGAACTGAGCTACACAGAAAGGAGATATTAATGATCATTACAACACAGGATGCAAAGTCAGAGACCACAGGAGACTTAGTTGTGTGTGAAGTTTTACACAGCACCATTCAGTAGCAAAAAACACGTAAAGGAGACCCAAGCTTGTGGATCCTCAAAGGGAGACCAGAAGGGCATTGCAAACAGGTGTCAAGAATCCCATGCCATGCCTGTGTCCTCTCCCCCAACCGATGCCTCTTGTTCTGCACCTGGAAATGACATCAGCTGACATGTGATACGTTATTTACCTTCATAATATACACGGTACTCTTCAAGTTTTTACTTGATTTTGATTTTTTTCTGGAGAGACACAGTCTGTTCTTTATCTGTGTTCCAGTTTGCCTCTGCACCACACATGTGCATGTGGGACCCATTAGCCAGAAGAGCACATAGTAGTCCAGCAAAGACAGGAGAGCAAGGATAGGGAAAGAGTCCTTGCCTGTGTCCCTGGGCAGATCACCTGCCCTCTACAAGCCCACTTCTGCCCTCTGTGAGCCCATGCCCTCCCCTAGAAAACAAGGACATTGAATCAATGTCTTTTTGTCCTTTAAGAAGGCAATGGCCACCTTCTGTTGCCGTTAGTGTTGGTGTCAAGAGGCCAAGAGAACTAGAAAGCCCCCCTCTTGCAGCCGTTTGACTTTGCTGGAGCCCACAGCTCAGCACGTGTCTCTTACAGCAACACATAATCTCACTTACTTTGCACATTGTCGTTTCCATAGACCCCAGAAAAGGATTCTCCCTCCTACAGGGAGAGATATAACTCTGAACCCTAATCCTGGTATAATCAGCTGGAGGGGTTTAGAGAAAAACAAAAGGCAAACTGGCAATGGCTGTAGAAAAGGCTGCATAGCCCATCAGACAACTGCGTCCATCTTCCCTTAAGACACTGGAGCTGTGTCCACAGCGCTTGCACCTGTAGTTGGGGTGGTAAAGGACAACTCAGCTGGATGCTAGAGTCTCCCTTATGCTTAGCAGTAAGGTTTCTATGTGCCAAAGAGTTACTGAAGAGGTCCAGGGCTATGAAGATCCCTTGCATTGTGTTCTATGTGGGAAGATGCTTAGAGGCAAATGAGAATTACAGAATATGTTAGCAGAGATTCATGTCTGAAAGGGAAACTGCTTCCTTATTCTACCTGCAGGATAGGTAAACAAGCTACTGGAGTGATAAATGCCTGCTTTCTCTAGTCACATTTTGCCAACTAATATTGACTTAATCACATTTTATTATAGGCAAAATAATCACAGACAGATCAACCAGTAGATACCGATGAGCTTCTGGATTGTAGACTTACAATGTTCAGGCTGAGATGCTGAAACAAGAACACTGTGGGTCCCAGGTCTCCTTGCCCTGCTTTCCACATCTTAAGAGCCCAACAGCAATGGCAGGATGGATGGTGTCCCCTTTCCATGACCTACCACACTCACATGATTTAAGCCATGGTTCAGGATGTTGTTGATGATTTATTGTATGAAAAATGTAAATGATCTGGATGGCAGATGTTTTATATTTTCTGACCATTCATTTTCAGTGGGGATGTAATTAAAATTTATGAAGTGTATCTGCTGAATTGCATTGGCAATTGATGATCTCCTCCAGGGCTGTCTATCTGCAGATGATGAGTAATTGTGGACAGTGACATGTGGTGACAAGGGCAGGCTATGATGTTCCTGCCAGAGTGAAGCTACCTGTACAAAGGACAGAGTTCCTCTACTTTAAACCACAACCCCCAGCTCCAGCAAGGCATGCTTCTAAGACGGTGGGCCAGTGTAGGTTTACAACCCATGCCAAGACCTCATTGTTCCACTCCTGAAGGACTTTCTTCTGAGTTCATTGGTCCACATCAGGAACCCAAGAACACAATGGAATCCTCGTAAGAACCCCACAGAACTAATTTTAGCAAATCTCATATACCTTCCAGGTAGCTAGTTTCATCAGACATTACAGGGACAGTTAGCAGGAGAGGTCTGATTTGGAAGACTGAAAGAACAGCTGAAGTGCTGCACATGTATAGGACATTCTAGGACAGTTTTCCTCTTATCTAGCTCCTGCTTTCTGTGTCCAGACACCTCCTCACTGATTCTCTGCATCGTCATCATCATCATCATCATCACCATCATCATCATCAGGACAGATACCAGAACATATACTGCTCTTACATGCAGTTGGGGTGCATTGAGGAAGCTACACAGGGAGTGAGAGAAAGAGGAATACTGAAGACTTCATCATCCTGCTTCATGGTGTTATTCCTATGATCATTCAGTAGCTTCTTACCTATGGCGATACCATCATTCCCACACAAAATTCCTACAGCATTCCTGTAACTTTCCATGCTCCCAGCACACAAGACACAATGGCCTAAGCTAAGTCGGTAAACAGGACTCAACAGCTGCAATCTTAAGGGTCCTCACAGTCTGTGCCAACACGGAAACTTCAACTGTGCCCCTACTTTTCTGAACAAAAGTTGCCTTTAAATTCCATATCAACTTGTATAAGATTCTGATAAGAATCTGACCTGAAAGTGCCAATAATAACACTGACAACCTCTGATAATATAGGGGTTTGATTGTTGGTGATTACTGTGTGACTTTGCCTGGGGAGATATGGACAGGCATCTATTTACCTAAGACAGGGCACTGATGACAGACCAGTGGAATAAGTCCACTGAAGTCTAGCTTAGCAAATCAGTGTGTTTATCAGGGTTACTTAGAGGAGCATGAGTGAGAGGCTACTTAAAGAAGCATGGATGAGACTCAAAGGCAATTATATAACCAAAAAGATTGACATGGGTGATAACTCACAAAGGCTGCAACCCTGAAGCTCTCCACATGACTCACAGACATATCAGTATCTTCTCCCCAGCAAATGGTACTGCTCATATAACTTTGGGGAAGTAGCGGGGGGCAGGAGGGTTGTGAGTCTTGTAAGTTTTATGAACTTTCTGAGATTTGTAAGTTGTTTACTTCCTAAGCCACATAAGTTTGCTTACTTCCTGAGTTTCAATAAGCCAAGTCCAGAACAAGAATGGAATGCTTCAGTACAGAAAAAATTCTTATGGAATCGTGGCCAGTCCAGCCACCACAGGCCTTCATCATCAGTTTCTCTTGTGAAGCTACCTTTTCCAATTACATATCTGTTCCTATTTCTCTTCTCTTTTTGATGGATGTTTCATCTCACCCATATGCTGTTTATATCAGGTGCTATCCAAAAGTATCCAAAGCATACCAACCCGTTATTGGCATGGCCTCTTCGATAGGCAGTGCTTATCATTAATACAGGGGAAAGGGTAACAATACTAAAAAAATCGGTTTCTATTTGATCGGACCAAAATTGTCCCTGTACTGGGGATATGGCTACTGGGGAGGCCTTAGAGCATTTCCTACTAAGGTGGAATATCATCCTAATGTTGTCCTGGCAGTTAGAGAAAGCCAAGGGCAAGAAGACAAAATTCCCGAGCCAAGAAACAACTCAAAATTATTTATCACAAACTAAAAAAAAAAAAAAAATCAGAAAACCAAGGAGTGTCAGGCATGGGACTAGAGTTCAGAGCTTATCATGCTGGGTTGCTAGTCATATTTCTACATGGGACACGATTTTGTCATGAGACGTAAGTCGTTTCCCTGCACCTATTCCCTTGGCTCTTCAAAATCCCCAAGAAACAGCAGCGGAAGCCCAGAGCACACCTCAGGCTCTGTCCCAGCACAGCTGTAGAGTGACACCTGAGTGCTTGCCCAAGCCTCGGCAGCAGTTCCATGGTGTGAGCTGTGCAATCATTTTGATGCTACAGACACATCATTGGCAGGGTCCATTTCAATTCTTGATTTCTTCTTTCCTTCAGCCCTATCATCCCCTTCAAGAAAACCATTCTGATGATCTTGAAGCAGAGCAAAATTTTGGTAATGGATACTTGCTGCAAAGTATTAAATGACAAAAGATGATCAGGTGAATTACAGGATAACTGGATAACTGCAAAACATGAAAAAACTCATTTCAGTGACCCTAAAATTCTACCTTTATGTATTACTTCAGAGATAAGTAATTATGAGTATCTGTGAGTATTTATTTACAAGTTATGTTGACAGGCTCATCATAAATTACAGAAGATTAAAGACAGCTCAGTTGTGTAATAGATCGTTTATTTAAGAAAGTAAAGGATAGTGTGTCTGTGTAGTAGAGTCCAGCATAGTTCATAAGATTATCTCCTGGAATATTGTTCATGATAATTATGTAACATAATAGTTGTGACAGAGTTAAGCCATCATATTACTAAGCAACATAGGGACAGAGGAGTTATAGTATTTTCATTCAAACTGTACAGGAACAGAAGGAAAGTGCTGGAAAGTTGGCATTAATGTGAAGATGGTTTTTATTTTCTCATCTTTTTCTGTGTTTTTTTTTCCTAATAAAAAACATATATACTCATGTAATGAAGAAAAATAGAGGTAATAAAAATGCCTCTTTTGAAAATTGTAACACTAAGAAAATAATTTAGAATATAACTTCTATTTAAAGTATTATCCAAATTTCATATATTGTTTATTTATTTACTTAGTGTCTGTGAGAGAGATAGAGAGAGAGATAGAGAGAGAGTGTGTGAGAGAGAGACAGAGAGAGAAAGAGAGAGAGACAAAGAGAGACAGAGAGAGACAGAGAGAGTGACAGAGCACATGCAACAGGGTAGGTGTGGAGGCCAGAGGACAACTTGTAAGAGATGGTTCTCTCCGTCTACCACGTGCATTTCAAGTTCAGGTTTCCAGCCTTGGCCTCTCTACCTCCTGAACCATCTCTCTCTGGCCCTCAAATTTTTATTTTTACGCATTAGACTGTAACAATACATATGCCTCAAAAGAGTATGAGAATACATTTATAATGTATATTATACATGATTATTCCTGTGGACTGGAATTCAGAGTGGCTTCCGTATTATTCTTTACACCTCTCTGCTTTCCAAATTCTCTATTGGAAACATACATGTGACTCTTGGAGACAAGCGTCAATAGCCATTATAGGACGCATATGGGCAGAATTTCATTTTCGTGGAAACATGAACGTAGAAGGCAGACTGTTGACCCGGGATGATTAGCAAAGCACTGAGCACCTCTCCCTCTTTAAACTATTTTTAAGCTGCC
This sequence comes from Peromyscus aztecus, assembly GCA_902168405.1. NCBI lineage: Eukaryota > Metazoa > Chordata > Mammalia > Rodentia > Cricetidae > Peromyscus > Peromyscus aztecus. The sequence continues at coordinate 33,848 of CABHPQ010173183.1, read as the reverse complement.
TCCCACTGCCATGCTGTGTGTCAAAGCCTGTACTGAGATGCTCACTGACAACTGAGAGCTTACTCTCCTCCAGAACTGTCATAATAAAGAGACATTCACATTTTAGTATTTGGGCGAAATGTTTAACATGCAAACATTTGTATTTTTCCTTCAGTTTTCAAAACAACTTTAAATCACTCTTTTCAAAACAGTGTTAAATGATGTCACTCATTAGTTAGCAGGTGGCAGGGGATGGGGCAGGAGGAGGGGCAGGGGGGATTCAAGGCTTCCTCTTCTCATGTAACTTGAAGCATAAACCAGGTGAGAGGGCCTTACACACCAGACTTAAGATGTCACAAAGCCCAGCGCTGGTGGCCTAGGGCAGCAGGTGTGAGCTGGCTTCCGAGCTCAGGGTAAAAGATTACTGCCTGAAATCCAACCACACACCTGTATGGGCAGGACAAGGTCCACAGAGATCAAGTTGCTGATGAGAGGGGCAGCCAGAAATCCAGCTGTCACTTTTAAGACAGGTTGAAGGGGAGATGTAAGGGAGCAAGGGCCATGGGCGAGGGGCCCAGCACTGAGCAGTAACTGTGGAGAAAGGTAACCTGGCGTCACAACCCCTTGTCCTGGTTATGACGTTCGACTGAACTAACAGCTGAGTTGAACGGTGGCGATGAGCAGATGCTGTCAAAGGGTCACCTCAAGCACAAAGAGCCCCCGAGTCCTTGCAGACCTGCCAGGCAAGGCTGAATGTAGAGAGCCTGGGCGAGGCTGTGTCTGACCCCGCTCCCAAACTAGTAGGAAGTAAGAACTTGTGTGGACCGAGTCATGAGTGGAATACCGTAACCTGGGCAGGAATGCACTTTATAAACACTGGAGGGCACAGCTGGAGTCATTCCTGTCGAGGATCATCATGTCCTTCAGGGATAGCCAGGTGACAGCAACAGGAAAACTCACAGGAATCTTGTCCGCGAGATGATCTGAATTTGTTGGAATTCCTCCGGTTTGAGCCACTGTACAGTTCCTACGTGACTTCTCGTGTGTAAATCCTTCCTATTCTTGACCTCTTGCTCCACCTAGAACTCAGGGGCCTTTCTGGAAAACAAGAGGATGCAGGCATAAATCAATAACTGTATGACTACTCTCCAATAAGCTCTTGGTGCACGTCTGGTGAGAATGTAAGACCCTTCATGATGTGCCTTACTTTAATCTTGACAATTACCTACTGATCAGTGAGCAGAGTTGACAGCTGACCAAGGCAGAAGAAGGTGGGTTAAACCATTGGAAATTCTGAGCCCGTCTCTGGTGAGGGCACTAGAACCCACATACTGGCCTTCTGACAACTCTGCAAAAAATAGAATGCTCGCACAGGCTACCCTCTACAACCTAGATTTCATCCCATCTGTCCTGTTGCATCAGGAGCTCCCCACAGGCAGCCATCCCTTCCCCTCCAGCCTTGATGGACGGAGTGAAACTGGCACAGGAATCAGGGTTAACTGAAACATGGCTGCACCCTCACAGATAATGTCTGCCAGGTCTCCAGGAAGAGCCCACACCTCCCCTCCAGCTCAGGTCCCCCTTTGAAGGTCTGCCACCTCACCTCCTCTTTCTCCAATCTCCACAGCTGTCTTTCGCTCAACAGCCACCTCTTAGTGAGTATGTGGCTGTCCCTCTGCCAGGCCACAGGGTGACAGAGATGGTGACTCTTGGTGCCTGCTGTCTGAGGAAGCACAGACGTTCAATCAGAAACATCAATACGTGTGATGAGATTTGAGGTTGGAAATGAACCAGAAACTCAGCAAGGAAGAGGAACTTGGTGTGGGAGCCCTGGCCTCACTTCCTATACTACAGGCCCAAAGGTTTGTGCATCCTTGTCTTTATGCCTGGACTGCCTTGTGGGAGGTACTCCCAGGAGTACCACTAAGTGCTTTCCAAACACCGCCAGGTACAACAAAGGCAGACACTGAGTAGGAGATCAACTCCCCACCTCTGTGCAAAAGAGCCTCAGGCACCAACAGGCTGACACTGTGCCCCAAGCTTTCCAAAGGCCGGGTGTGATGGGAACAAACATGTGTTCCCAGCATTCCCAGGCAGAGCCAAAGGATCAAGAATTATATATAGTAAGGTAAAAGGAGTTAGAGCTTGGTCTTACTTATCACGTAGTGTGTTACTTTGTGATTTTTGTCAAGTTTCTGAGTCAGATGTACATGAGCACACACACATGCATTCACGTGTGCATACACTCTCGAATACACACACACACACACACACACACACACGCACACACACACACCTTTATGTCAAACTTGCTCCTATCCCCATAGAACAGGGTGAGTGACTAGGCCAACACCCAGCTTCTCTTTGTCATAGATTCCGAGAACCAGAGAAGTCACAGGCTCTTAGTGGGTCACATCTCCCGCACTCCACCGTCAGGCTGATGTTCTCCTCCAGTCTGCCTACCCCCTACCTGTCTCCATTCTGAAATAAATCACTTCTCAAGGAGTGGTGCGGCGCTTCGGTGGGTGCAGAATCCACCCTCAGATTTTCTGGCCAACTCGGTGGAGTGCCGTGAGGCAGGAGGAAGGCAAACAAAGATGGACCTTGTGAGGGGCTCTCACGTGAGGACGATGAGAAGGTGGGAACGCTGGAAACACGGATCCCATTTGGAACTTCATCTTCTCCAAAGAATGTCAGATTTTGAGTGGAAAGGGGGGATGGGGGAGCCCCAAACATAACACTCTGAAGTCAGTTATTTTTCTCTCTTGACTAATTAAGCTTAACCAGAGTGGTGGCCTGTCAAACTGGGGAACCTTTCTGGGGAGAAAAAAGGCGCCTGCTCTCCAGGTGGGTTTTCGACTTTGGCTGGCTCCCACCACAATATACATTTGGCATCCATGACAGCGCCGTCAAAAATAATAGCTGGAAAACTCACTGTCTGTCACGACGAAATAATTATGTATGGGGCCCTCCTTACACTCGAGATGGATTATATATTTCATTGAGGAAAATCTATGTGGCTTTTAAAAAGAATATAATGCATTGAGGGCACTGCTGAGATGAATAGCCAAATAAGGTTTTTTTTTTAAAGTTCTGTGTGTGCGAGCACACACACACACACACACACACACACACACACACACACACATACACTCGTGTGCTGCGTGCATGAACTTGTAAGCATGTCACTCATGAGGAGATGGGAGCTGTCATTCCTAAGCTGGTTAATTACAAAATGCATTAATGTTTTATTGTACCCTTATCAGTAATTAATCACCCACTTTGATGTAAAGTTCAACCTTAGAAAAGTGTCACGAAATTGTCCTTCATGTCTGAATGGGGGGTTTAGGGGTGAACAAAGCCCATGACAATGATAGAAATTTACTCTCTCTGGAATCAGGAAGTGGGTGAACCTTCTGTGCACCTTACCTTTGCATGCTTGTGAAACCAAACCAAAGGAAGTAGGGAAGAGGGTGGAGAGAAGACACAGGGAAAAGGACAGAGATGGGGGGGGCATGTTTCTGCAACAGGGGGGCAGGAGTACTCCTCAGTGGTGTTCTTCAGGTGCGGAGTTTGAATAAAAATGCAAAACAGGACGCTCCCATTCAGTAAATATTATCATTTTTATTCACTCATTAATTAAGTTGCTTAATTGCTGCTGTCAAAAGACTCTTGAGTTTGTGACTGGGGCTGCTGCACTGTTTTGATAGTAGCTGAAGGAGAGGGAGGCAGTGCTGCTCGCTCCTGTGACTTTCCCCAGAAGGAAGAAGCCGGGGAGACGAGAGCAGAAAGGACAAGAGGACTTGGTGCTGGAGGAGAGAAGGTTTCTGTGGAAAGCAGCCAGTTGCCTGAATCCTATACAGTGGAGCTTCATGACGTTGACTGATATCCTTTACCTGCCTGTTATCACTTCCATCATGTAAAATACTTCCCCCTCTTCTGATCTAACTGCCCAAGAGGAGCAGGAGTGGAAACAGACTCTGGCCCCATCAGCCAGCTTTGCTGTACACCCCCCATGTGACTGTTCCAGAGACATCGCCCAGGATGAGCCTCCTGTGCAGAGTGCTCTGGGAGCATCTTCTCACTGGGGCAATCACATACCCCAGTGGAGCCGGAGCCAGAGGCCTGCTCCGCAAACACAGGCAGAAATAGCAAAGTGTCTTGGTGCTGACATTTGATTAATGTTCTCTGGCCTTTCCATACTCAAATATGCTTTATTTGAAATATTTGAATAACCTTTGAGCACATTCTCCCTAATTTGTCACCCTATGTATACCGAAAAACAATAGACAGGCAATCTCAGAGCTATCCTGTGCAGCTCCATATCCAAAGTACTAGTTATCTAAGGGGACTCGTATCCAAGGTACTGGTTAGGCAGGTTCCTAAGCATGCAGGTTCCTATCAAACTCTAAGAATACGGCTGTTGCGGTCTGAATGTCTACCCCTCTAAATGCATATACGGGAGTCCTAATACTCAGTTTGATGGCACTAGGGGGTAGAACTTTGGGGGAGTGACCATTGGTGCCATCATAAAACAAAGTTCCAAAGAACTTCCTGCCCCTGTCCCCATGTGTGAACACAATCGGAAGACAATCAGTCGCCCATGAACTAGAAATTGGTCATCAGCACACCCTGACTCAGCCAGCATCTTGGTCTTGGACTTTCCAGGACAGTGAGAAGGAAATGTCCTTGTCTTGTTTACAAGCCACTTGGTCTAAGACATTTAGTTATTGTAGTTCGGATGGACAAAGACAGTGGCCATTATGAAACGTATGTGGTCTAGTTAATAGACGTGTAAAAGTTCATATAGATCCCTGCTTCCTAAACTGTGTGTCACCACCTGGTATGAGATCACATAACTAAATGCTGGAGTCACCAAGTTGGGGGGAGGGGGCAGGGGGCAAAAGTGAAAGGTTTCTGAATGCAACAACCAAAAATTAATTCAAAATCAAATGACCAATAATCCAAGGTGTTTTTAGCAGTGCTCGCCCTGTTGCATCATGGGACTTTACTGTAGCCTTGGTTCTGAACACACAACAGGAGCACTTTGCTCATGCCCTTGGGCCACACAAGGCCAATCAGTACTGCAGACTGCTTTGTTCATGAGCTGCTCTGGTTTTACTTACAGAAACCCAGCAGTAAAGCGCTTGTCCTACAAGGATGAGGACCAGAGTTTGACCTCTAGAGCCCCTATGTAAAAGGAAAAACGATGCATGTGGTCTGCTCTTGTGATCCCAGCACAGCCCTGAGAGATAGAGACAGGCAGATCTCTGAGGCTCACTGCCTGGCCAGCCCAGCCTAGGTGTCAAGTGCCAACCAGTGAAAGAGGACCCCGCCTCAACAAAACAAGGAGGACTGTGCCTGGGGACAACAGCTAAGGTTGGTCTTTCCCCTTCGCATACACACACACACACACACACACTCACACTCACACACACACACACACCACAGGCATGCTTGCACACACATGCACCTATGCTTGCACTCACAGGCACACACTCATGCACATACACCTACATTTGCGTGTGCACGCGCACACCACACACACACAAACGCACAAGAAACCTGCAGCAGAACTTAGTCTGCCCTGTCCACGGTCCTGCCTGGCCTCCTCCAGAGTCAGTGCTGTCTGCCCAGCCAGCAGCCCTTGCTGTGCTTGGAACTTCTGACCCTCATTCCAGCCTCTACCCCGTTGCCACATAACACTGTCCTCTGAGCATGACTTCCTCCTTCTAAACGGACGGCGTGTCCTCCCTCATATGTGGAATCTAGCCGATAATATGTATCTGTGTAAACGGATGTGCATGTGGGTATGATGTGATGTGAAGAAAAAGAGCAAGAAAGGTCGAGCGTGAGGGGGAAGGGCCGAGTACAGGTGCCGGGCATGAGTTGTGAAAGGAGATAGAAAGCTATCTGTTTCCTGATGCTAATTCTTTCATGGAATTTTTTGTTTGTTTTTATGGTGAATAAGTGCATAAAATATATTGATAGTGAAAGTATAAAATCCAGTATGAAGCTCCACAGCTTCAGAATGGCTGTTCTAACTGTATAGAGGGTTACTGAGGTGAACAGACTGTGAGTCTGCTTAATTTTGGTGTGCGGTGTTTATTTTGTTTGCCTAGCTTTTATAATAAAGTGTATGTTTAAAATTAAAAAAAAATAAAGACAGCAGCCGATATGATGAAAGGCCCATCCTAAGGACACTCCAACTTCATCGTGACAAGTTACACCGCAGAAACCCAGTTTCCCACATGAGTGAGTGGTCGCGATACCAGCCGAACTTTGTTGCGCCTCTTGGAAGGAACAGAATTCAGACAGTTACATGTCGAGCTGTGAGCTACACATTTTAAAGGGTCTGAGAAGTCCTGGAGAATGAATTCAACTTAACTTGGTTTAACCCCCTGCTTCCAAAATTTATGATCTAGGACTCTTTTCTCACAGAAACCTTTTCATATCCCAGGGAAACACATTTGGAGGAACGTAACTCTTGTGAATAATTAATACTGCATTGCTAGCACTGAATAACTCTTTGATTTTGAGACTTGCCTCTCTCTGCCTCCTTATCATTAAAATTTTATTTTGTTTATTCTTTAATAGTTTTTTTTTGAAATAGCAGTGTATCCCACAAGAACTCCAAAATTCCTCCTTTGCTGTGTGATGGTTTTTAATATGACTGTTTTTCAGATTTGGTATTGAGAAATGAATTAGACACATGGTACACCAAGATGAAACTTGCGCTTTAATGAGCATTAGCAAATGCATGCACCTGTGAAATCTTCATTTGAGTCATTGTGGCTCTGCATATTTATGGGATGAGGTGAGATGATACTAATACCAATCATGTGTACAATGGGTAAAGATCAAATCCGCAGCCTGCGGCTCCAGATCAAACAGTTTTAGCCTTTTATTAACGTACAGTATTAGGGGATATTTCAGTGTGCTAAGGTGAAACCCACACTTCTGACAATACACAGGAAGTCCATGTGTCCTTTCCGGGAGTCATCCTCCTGGGAAGCACGCGAGCTCTGCTTCCGGTTGCTGCAGACTAGTTTGCCTAGAACCTCTCTGGAAAGCATCCATCCGGTGTGGGCTCTCCTTCCTCCTCTGTGACTGGTGCCGTTCATTTACGGTCGTGCTTTTGAGACCCACTTATCCATGAGTGTTTCAAGAACTCACTAGTTGTCCTGACCAACTAGTGTTCCACCCCTGAATTCAAACTTTAATTAGCTAGTTCCCTGTTTGGGGATACCTGATTTGGTTCCATTTTTTAATTTATTACAAAAGGAAGCTGCAATGAACTTTCTTGTATAAGGCATTTTGTGGGCGCACGTTTTTGTTTCTTTTGGATACATGTACAATTGCTAGTGCATAAGGTATAATAGCAGAAAATCCCAAGGGTGGTTATGAAGGAAGAACCCTGAGCATCGTTCTGAAGCACTGTCTTACACTCCGTTTACCCCTACCAGGGAGGGGCCTTCCAGTCCTCAATGTTTTCCATTTTAGCTTTGGTAATAATTCCCTCATCTTTTGATGGGGAGGGGGTTCTATGCCCAAGACAGAACAGCAAGTAACATTGAACACTACCATCTTGTCTGTGTTTCATGTTTTAATTTAAAGTGTGGCAAGCTTGTACATAACAAAGACTCTACTCATTAAAACTTTTACCCAGAAAGATTGCAAAATTCTGTATATTCTAGGAAGGTTGTGACAGTCAAATATGCATCTCTATCTAAAATTCAATGGCTCAAACCAAGTATCTTTCAAACAACAATCCCTTAGTTAATGAAGTTTTTAATTATGTTACCACATTTCTAGTTGGTTTATGCCATATTATTAGGAAAATGCAAAACCATACTCTAGACTTACATTAAAATAGTTAGTTATAAGAATTTCCCTGATGCACTGATGTTCACATTGATTTTAAGGGGATAAGCAAAGCAGTGGACAGACAGAAATACTGTCACAATGTAGGACCTAGAGAGGACTGAAATATACTAAATTTCACATAAATTAATCATGAAGTGATCTAGAATCCACGCTGTGTTAATGGTTCCCAGCAGCCAGTAGTAACTAATCAGTGTGTATCAGTACATGGATCAGCAAGTAGCTTCAAAGGAAATGTTCGGGCATTGTCCAAAAGGCTCATTTCCTACAAGTCTCAAGGAATTGCAGACAGAACTTGACAGCATCCACATGCCTCTGGGGGCTGTCTTCACAGTCTGCACCCAGGAGCTCCATGTTGGGGAGCCTCTGCCCAGGGAGTTGAGGCACCCTCAGGGCTGGCTACAGAGCTCCTGAGTCCCCACCAGCCTCTGCCAGGGAGATGCCAGGCAGAAGACTGGCTTGGGTGCCACAAGCATCTTGGTCTTTAAACTTTCCTAGACATTTAACTTAAAATCTCTCCCCCTCCATCCCTCATCTCTCCCCTTCTCTCCCCCCCCCTGTATCTTTCCTGGAACAAGCTTTAGCTACCTAGTTGTAAAGTTTTATAGCCAGGGATGGTGCAAAGCCAACTGCTGCATGGTACCTTCTCTAGCATCTGGAGAATCCTGAAGTGACTCCTTTTCTGTATTCATTTATTTTTTCATTGCATGTCAGAAAATTCTTTTTTGGGGGGCTATTTGATTTCTTTTATTTACATTTTATGACTTCCAGAATACAATTCTGTACATGTTTTTTTAGATTTACACCAAAGAATACTTTTTATAAAAATGTGATTGTAATAATAATATACTTTTTCTTCATTACAGATTCATTGCTACTATATAGAGATGTAATTATATTTTTATTTGTTCTTTGAGAATTTCATGCAGTGTATTTTGATCATACTCACCCCTTCCTCCAACTCCTCCTAGATCTACTCCCATTTTCTACCCACCCAACTTTGCATCTTTTTTTTTCTTTTTTCCTCATCAAGGCCAATTTGAACTGTCCACATAGTCTTGGATATATGTGGTCTACACTCATAAAGAAAACAGGGTCTTCCTCTCCCAGCAGCTATCGGTGCCAAAGTTCCTTAGCTAGGAGTGGGACATGGCACCCACCTCCCCTCTCCAAGCTGGGGTTTGGTCTGGCTTCTACTTGAACATGCTGTCACAGTTGCTGGGAGCTCATATATGCAACTGCCCTGCTGTGTTCTGTGGTTTCCTCGTCGTCATCCACCAGCTCTAGCTTTTACAATCTTTCTACCCACTCTTCCCCAACGATCTCTGAGCCTTAGGAGGAGGGGTAATACAGATATCCCAGTCAGGGCTGAACATTCCAGAGTCTCTTATTCTCTAAGCTTTGGTCAGTTGTAGATCTCTGTATTGATCCCATCTACTGAAAGTAGACACCTCTCTGACTAGGGTTGAGAGATATATTAATCTATGGGTATAAATATAAGCCATTCCCAAGAGTTGGTCTAATACTATGTAGACTGAGAGTCAAATGGTCTATGACCTGTCTGGCCACAGATTCTTGGTACAGAAATGATGCCTGGTATGGATTTCATCTCGGGGACCAGGACTTAAATCCAATCAGAACATGGTTGGCTACTCCTGTAACATAGATGCCACCAGCATACCAGTTGGGCATGTCTTTCCAGGCCAGTCATTATTGCTGCTTCCAGGATTCACAGCTGGCTAAGACTGATAAGCCCATCTCTCTTCCAGTAGCACACATAACACCTTCCAGAACTATGAAGGCTAGCCAGTAGGGATGAAGCTTCCAGGTTACTATGAGTTGAGTTCTCCATTTTCTATGACTCAAATATGTATTGTCTAGCAATAGGAAGAGGTCTTTATAGTAGGCTATGGAGTCTTTGGGGTATATGCCCACAAGTAGTATAGTTGGATTGTGTTATATATTTATCTTGCATTTTTGAGGAATTTCTCACTGATTTTCACAGTGGCTACACCAGTTTATACTCCTTCCAGCAGTGAATAAATGTCCCCCTTTCCCCACATCTATACCAGCACATATTGCCTTTGTTTTTTGTCTTAGCCATTCTGATTGTGGTAAGGTGAAATTTCAAAGCAGTTTTAATTTGCATTTCCCTAGTCTGCTGACTAGTTTTATGTCAACTTCTCACAAGCTAGAGTCATTTGGGAAGAGGGACTTCCAGTTGAGAAAATGCCTCCATCATATCTGTCTGTACACAAATCTGTAGCACACGTTCTTAACAGTTGCTGTGGGTGGGCCCAGCAAACTGAGGGTGGTGCCGCTCCTGGGGAAGGTAGTCCTGAATGGTGTAAGCCCTGGAACGAGCAAGCCATGGGGAGTAAGACAGTAAGCAGTGTTCTTTTGGGGCGTCTACATCAGCTCCTGTCCAGGTTACTGCTCTGACTCCCTTTGATGATGGGCTAGTATCTGGAATTGTAAGATGAAATAAACCCTTTCCTCTGCAAGTTGCTTTTGGTCATGTTATTTTATCAGAACAATAAAAACCCTAACTAAGACACCAGGTAGCAAAGGATCGTGAGCATTTTTAAGTGTATCTCAGATGTTTAGATTTCATCTTTTGTGAACTCTCTGTTAAGTCTCATGCCTCGCTTTTCATCAAACTACTTGTCTCTTGTTTACTTGATGTTTGGTTACTTGAGTGCTGTGGGATGTTCTGTATGACAAATGTGTTGCTAATAAAACACTGATTGGACTGTGGCTAGGTAGGAAGTATAGGCGGGACTAACAGAGAGAATTAAAAGAACAGGAAGGCGGAGGGAGACACTGCCAGCCACCACCAGGACAAGCAGCATGTGAAGATGCCGGTAAGCCACAAGCCATGTGGCAAGGTATAGATTTATGGAAATGGATTAATTTAAGATATAAGGACAGTTAGCAAGAAGCCTGCCACGGCCATACAGTTTGTAAGCAATATAAGTCTCTGTGTTTACTTGGTTGGGTCTGAGCGGCTGTGGGACTGGCAGGTGAAAGAGATTTATCCTGACCGTGGGCCAGGCAGGAAAACTCTAGCCACACCTGAGTTCTTTAGAAAGTCTAAATACTAACCCTCTGTCAGATGAATAGCTGCTGAAGATTGTTTTCCCATTCTGTAGGCTGCCTCTCCTTCACTGGACTGACAGTGTCCTTTGCTGTACAGAAGCTTTTAGTTCCATGAGGTCCCAGTCAGTACTTGTTGATTTTAATTGCTGTTATTAGTGTTCTGTTGAGAAATCCTTTCCAGGGCCAGTGAATTCAAGCCTATGCCCTACTTTCTTCTCTACGAGATTCAGATTATCAGATCCAATGAGATCCTTAATCCATCTGGAGTTGAGTTTTGTGTAGGGTGAAAGGTAAGGATTCAGTTTAAAGCTTCTACATGTAGCTATCCTGTTTGACGAGCACTGTTTTGCTGAAAACGATGTCTTTTCTCCAACATGTGTGTTTGGTCTAAAATTGATGTTATCCCAACATCTGAGAGAAGGTTGCAGGGGGATGTTGAATTTGAAGCCAACTCCTGTTACAAATGAGATCCTACCTCGAAAAGGCAAGTAGGAGAGTGTAGCTCAGTGGAAGAGAACTTGGCTCAGACACACAAGGCCCTGGGTCCCATCCCAGCATCACAAGGAAAATGAATGGCCTTGTGAACAATGAAAAGCTACCTAGCTGAGCCCATGATGAGCTGAGCCAGTGGCTGGGTGCTGTTGCTGCAGTTTTGCAGCAGAGCCGAGAGGGGCTGACCACAAGTGAGAACAAGATGCAGAGACTTGTCCTGTAGATGTAAGGACAAATTCCAGGCTTCATCTTGGAGAGACACGAAGCGCCCACACAGTTCCCAGTGAGGAGTTTGCTTCTCTACACTCTTGATTTTATTTTTTTGAATGGGTAAAAAAAAGTGCTTTAGTTTTTTTAGGACAATCTTCTAGAATTCTAAAAGTCGGGCAAGTTCAATGGCACAGCCATGGGTTAGACAGTGAGGCATCTGTACCAACACCATGGCCTAAGGAAGGCTGGGTGATACCACCTCCACCCTCTTCTGCAGGCCTGGCAGAGACTCTGTCCCGTATGGGTTTCTCTTGAAATGGTCAGAGCTCTGAGAAATTTCGCGGCCCCCCCGCACCCCCCCCCCATGGGCCGGGGGAAAAAAAAAAGGAAAGAACCCACACAAGCAGAACTGTGCTTTGCCTTGTTTGGGATGTGGGACATGGCTTGAAAGGCCTTTTCACAAGTCTGTGGTCTGCGTGGAGGTAGCCCAGAACAGTTTCTTGCACAGCAGGTAAAACTTGGGTCTCCAGACTCGGTCCCGCTGCCCAGTAGCCGCACTGGACACGTGGGAGGCCAGACCTCAGCAGCAGGGGTGAGCCGGGTCACATTTGATGCAGCTGGAAGTGGGGCCGAGCTGGGTTAAGAGGCCTCTTGGCCCCTCCGAGGCCCAGTTCACACTTCCATGCTTGTCTGGGTTGAACAGGAGGTCAGGAGGTGAACCAGAGTTCACCCTGGGTTGACTGATAGCACGGCTGTGAGGGCGGGGGCGTCTAGGCCCCGGCCAGAGTCACTAGAGGTTCATCCAGCGAAGAGAATGTCCTCACAGCAGTGGCTCGGTGATGGATGGACCCAGCCTGGGTGCTGTGTCTGCCCACCCCGGCTGCGCACAGCTGTGGGCAGCCCTTAACAGATGTGGCTCGCCTGCATTCCTGGGGCACCACCCCATGGCCTGGGAAACAACGGAGATACAAGCGGCTGGGCTTGGGGCAGCCAAAGCCTGACTGATCTATTGAAGACCGGCAAGAGAGCCGGTGTGGCCATGGTATCCATGCCCAGAGGAACTGCCGGCCTTCTGAGGCAAAAGCCGTTTCTGTCTCCACGACCTCCAGGCCCGGAGTACATGATAGTGAGTAAGCTCGAAATGTCATAGGGAGAGGCAAATGGATGGTCACTTAGAAGGTGTGTTTCTATACAGCGACTAGACTGATCCCCTGAGCAAAAGAGCCCGTAACCAGGAAAGTTCAAGTTGAAGAGGGCCTGGGTTTCAGGGTGGGGACAGCTCCTGCCCCACACTACTTTGAAAAGGGACTTAAAGGTTGTTAAAGATGGATTTTCACACATCCTGAAGAGAATCCCCAGCTCTTGGGGCAAACTCTGTGGGAAGGCCTGCCTCCCTAGCCCACACCTCCCGACCCCAAGCAAACTGCAGATCATTCAGACAGCAGTCCCCACATCTTCTGCATCATGGCGATTGGAGATGCTGTACCGTGTGTGCTTTCTTGCTGAGACTATTTTTCCAGACAGAAAAGTGACTCCAGAGTGGGACTGTGAGTGGACTGTGAGTGGGGCTGGTGTCGGGGAGTTCCGACCCTGTTGGTCTCAGGCAAACTTCCTGGGTCTGGGGCAATCACTATTGCAGGCTCTGTTCTTCTAGTGGAGCTGAGCGCAAGGCGAAAGATACAGCTTAATGTCTCCCATCAGCGGGCCAAGTGTGCAGCAGGGGCAGCTCTGAGGGCCTGGGGTGTTGCCCTAGGCCCCACTTGAGCCCTTCCTGTCTTCACCCCGCCAGGGCAACAGCTGCAAATGTCCTTCCTCCAGAAGTGTCCCGGAGAATGGAGAAAGACGAGGCCAAGGAATAACAGGCGACTCTTTCTCTCGGCGGGCAGCCAGTGGGCACCTCCTCTGCACAGACGCACTGCTACGTCCTGTCTGAGTCGCTTCTGAGATGCCTCCCAAGCGAAAGGATGCAGTTCTGTGCATTCCAGAGTTCTCAGGCACTCCCTGAGGTTCAAATACTTTCCAACAACCCTACTTAGAAGTAATGATTTGATTGGATATTTTTCCAGAGCGGGAACTTCACTGTCTGGATAGATGCAACATTTGGTTTTTAAGTGCCAGAAGTATGTGGTGATAGTAAAAACAAAAATATCAATGTGTAATGGTAAGAACATAATCCGGGAATTGGTGTCTGAGAAACAGAGAGATTCTGGGTATTTTTTAGCCCCCTCTGCTTTTTCATTTTGAAAACATAATTGACAAGCAGCTCAGGCTGGTCTTGAACTTAGGGTCCTCCAGCTTCCCAAATGTTTAGACTACAGAAGTGGACCACCACAGTCAGGAAAAAAAAAATCATGCTGCTCAGGAGTGTGTGTGTGTGTGTGTGTGTGTGTGTGTGTGTGTGTGTGTGTTCTGTATTCCCCAAGGAAAATATGCTTTGGTTCACTGATTCCATCAACTATTTTTTGAGCAACTGTTAAATGCTGAAAAGAGATATAAAGGTATAAAGTTAATAACTACCAGGAACTGGTGGGAAGCAAGAGCTGAGAACCAATAAAATGGACAATAAACTAAACTAGGAGACTGTAAGGATACAATATCATCATCAGCAGAAATGACAAAAGAAGATATTAAAAGATAAGCATGAAAATAGAACAAAATCATACATGCATAGTACCATCACTATCACTTAAACATATGACAAGACATGGATCATTTTTAGGGAAACAGGATAACAATGTGATCTTCAAAAACAGGAAGTGTATAAAAAACTCACTGTGCCTATAACTTTAAAAGAAATTAAAAGTTTGTCCAACATCTAACACAGAACTTTGTAAATCCCAGTCACTTACAAACATTTAAGGAACACATAAGACCTTATAAAATATAAAAGGATAACACTCTGAAAAAGTGGGTTTACTCTGCAACATCATTCAAATTTAGGAAGTCTGCTGACACAATCGGTTGTATTACTTGCCAAAGAGAAATTTCACACAAGTATTTCATCAGCTGCAGGAAAGAAGCACGGACTCTAACAGCCGCCTCTGCTCTGATAATATGTAATACACTATGATAGCGTAGACGCCGCCGGGGTAGTGGGGTGGATGAGCTGGTGAAGTGCTTGCCAACAAACACAAATACCTGAGTTGGATTTCCAGAATCCATGGAAAAATATTGTCGTCACTGTACTCCCTTTTCCCTAGCACTGGGATGGGGCAGAGACAGAACCCCTGGAGCTTACCAGCTGGCCAAGAGGAATCCATGAGCTCCAGATCCAGTGAGAGAAACTGTCTCAAAACATAAAGATGGAGAGTGACTGGGGAAGACAACCAAGGAGATAAGGACATCAGCCTTGGGCTTGCAGATGCGTGCACATGTACCCACATGCACACATGTAAACGCCCAGATGAACAACACACACACACACACACACACACACACACACACACACACATGCGTACACATGCACACACACACATACATACACACACACATACACATGCACATACACTCAAATAGATAAGACATCTGGACAATCTAAGAAAAATTCTTTCAAAACCAATAGTAAGTGTTTTACACTAAATGGTGAAATCCTAGAAGTATCCCAGAGAAGTCAAGAATACGAGGACAGGAATAAGTAAATTCATATTCACCCCCCCCCCCCAAAGATCACTTTGGGATATCAAGTCAGTGAAATAAAACAGTGATTCTGTGTTGGTTACGTTTCTGTTGCTGTTATAAAACACCACAACCAAAGGCAACTTAAGAAGAAGGAGTTTATGTGGACTTACGGTTTCAGAGGGAGAGTCCATATGGACAGGGGAGGCCTGGCAGACTGGGGCCAGAGCGTGAAGCTGAGAGATCATGTCCTCAATCACAAACATGAAGCAGAGAGTGAGCCAGAAGTAGAACAAGGTTATAAACTCTCAAAGGTCACCCCCCGTGACGTACTTCCTCCTGCAAGGCTGCACCACCTTACTGAACAGCATCACCAGCTAGAGACCAATTGTTCAAATATGTAAATCTGTGGGAGATATTTCTCATCCACACTACAAGATAGTCAGAGAACAATTATTTAAAAGTAAGTTATCATTAGCTAAGGATAATTTTAGATATAATTTTTATAATCAAAATTCTTCGGTAAAATGAATAAAGCAAGTTAAAACAGTGTAGGCCAGAAAAGCAAACTAGAAAAATAAATAGAAATCAAAACCCTAGTTATAAAAGTAAATGAGAGAGAGCTATGTTGGAACAATTGTTTTCAAGAATGAGTCCTGGGATAATTGTATGTTTACATGGGAGACTGGTATACACAGACCCCTGCTTCACACCACACAATGCACAAATTAGCTTGGAATGAACCACTATGTTGTAAAACTTTTTGAAGAAACATAGGAAGACATACTTGTGACTTTGGGACAAAGATTTGTTGGACAAACAACCAAAGTAGGAAGAATCAAAGAAAACATTGGCAAGTTGAACTCAAAATCTTTTCATTTCCAAATATGCCATTAATAAAACAAGGTAAGCCACACACTAGGGAGAAGACAAGGAAAGCACCCAAAGAGGATTTGGATGCAGCAGAGTGCATCAGAGATTCTGGGCATAGTGATCCACACCTGTCCTTGTGAAGATGAGATAAAGAGTGAGATGGTGTGTGGAGAGAAGAAAGGTAGATGGGAAGGAAAGAGAGAGGGAGGGAGGGAGGGAGAGATGAGGGAGAGAGGGAAGAAGGGAAGAGGGAGGGAGGAGGGAGAGAGGGAGGAAGAGAAGAGGGAGGGAGAGAAGGAGGGAGGGATAGAGGGAGGGAAAGAAGGAAGGGAAGGAAAGGGTGGGACTTACAATTCAGTAATGAAGAGACAGGTGGTAGAGTTAAAAATAGGTAAAGAATACAATTAGAAATTCCTCCAGAGAAGATGGATGAAACAGCCAGCAAATGCGTGAAGAGTTTCTCAATGTTACAGGAGATAAAATAAATATAAGTTAAAACAATATGGTACTGCTTAGTGCCTACTAAGGTTGCTGCCATGGAAAAGTGAGCCAGTACCAACTCTGGATAAAGGCATGAACAAACTGGTACCTTTACACACTGATGACGAGGGCGCTCATGATGGAGCCAGCTAGTCAACTAGTCACGTGTTTAGCAGCTTCCAAGAAAGTTAAAAGCAAATCTATCTTTTAACCTAGCAGTGGTACCCCAGGGTTAGTGTTAGAGAAGGAGGATGACAAGACGTGTTCACACAGATGCCTGTGCACCATGTTTGTGGCAAATTAGGCAGAACTCCAAAGCAGGAGCGTAGAAGGACTTATGCGCTGGTGTTTGTGCCAAGACACTATGTAGAAACATAGTACAAACTACAGGATGGACAAACCAAAACTGTTCTGCAGAGAGTATATCAAGGACAGGAGCCCAGAGACTGTATGTGTGTCGGTGTGAAGAGTCAAGGGAAGGAAAGTCTGGGAAAGTAAATTAGTGGCAGTCAGAGGTACCAGTAGAGGTGGGGATTAATTGTAAAATGTCCTGGAAAGAAGATGATCTTAGACTGAATGGTGAGGGCAGCTGCCCAATTCAGCAAATGTACTAAAAATGACTGGATTGTACACTTGATATAAGTGCAATTTGTATTATGTAAATCATATTCATATAAAGCTATTACATAAATTGGCAATGAACCTCTACTTTTAGGCATGATTGAGTAACATGGGAGACCACTGGCTCCATTGGGAGCCAATAGAAAGTCTGGATTAAAATTGTTTCATGCTTATAGTATTTGTCAGTGCTACCGGGACATGGGGGACCGAGGCCCCAGGGAGAGGAGGAACACAATGAAGGATTTGACTGCTGCATTCACCAATTCCTGATGCCAGGCAAATGGCTGAGAACCCCAGCAGGAGACACAGCCAAGGTGCAGAAAATTCTGCAGAGAATTTGGTATTCACAATGCAGGCGCGAAAAAAAGTTTTAACTCCTAAAATAAGAGGAATTTAAGAGATTGAGATAGTGAAAAATAAAGAGAGACAATGAAATGGCTCGGAAGTTAGAGCACTTTTGCCAAACCTGACAACTTGAGTACCATCCCTGGGGTTCACAAAGTGGAAGAGAAGAACCACTCCTGCATGCTGCATGTTGTCCTGTGACCTCCATAGGCACACACACACACACACACACACACACACACACACACACACACACTATGGAGACTTGATCCTTTTCTCTAAACTTCTTTTCTTCTTTCAGTAGCGTGTGTGTGTGTGTAATCTTGATATGCGTAAACTCACATAAATAAGAGTGCAGATTATCCACTCACACACTTCACCCAGTTTCTTGTGGGAGCCTCCTGGCTTCTGATCACTAAATGCCATCTACACCCCATTTCCCTCTGCATAAAATCCAAAATGTCTGCCGACCCGGTCCTGTGTCCCCCAGGTTAGAGAATCACCCTGGAAAGCATAGTGCTAACATTCACTTATGCAAGCATAGCGTGACCTTTAAAGCTAAGAAGTCCTGGTTGGTCTAACAGTTGCCTAAACAGTGAGCTTACGCCATTTCCTTAGAGGTCCGTTTCCGTTCCAGGACCCAGTCCATGTCCACAGTTAATCTGCCGCTACACTGATGACTCCCCAGGTCTCCCTTATCTTTCCTGACCTTGGCTTCTTTGGTGAAGCTGGTCAGTTAACTTCTGGGATGTCTCTGGTTTATGGATGGTTGTTGTGAATAAACTTGGATTATGCATTTGAGGTAAGAATGAGACAGAAGGGACATGTCCTTTTCAATATATCACATTGATAATCAAGATGCTGAAATTTCTTAATATCCATAGTATGGCCTTGGCTCCTTGGTGGTCTGCCTTATTTCTCTGCTACAAATTACAACTTTTCCTTTTGTAGTTGACAAATATCTTGGCAAGAGCTTTTGAGCATATCCAAATGTTCTGTCTCTTTACTACTACTAACTTTTGATGAGATATCTAGAATCCATCAGTAGATAAATCCCTGCTTTATCACTGTGAGGCTTGTCTAGGGGCCATTTTGTATTGCCTTCATTTCTTAGAGATTTGTTAATTTTAATTCTTCTGTGAGGAGGAATTCTCGCTTCTCTCCCATTTATTGTGATTCCTTTATAGATCAGCACAGACTCATGAATATTTATTTTATCCTGTGGGTTATAATCTGAGGCACAGTTTGTTCCACTGCTCAAATGATTTTCACTTCAACCTTTGGGAGCACGTTCAGGTTGGCTCTGTGCCTTCTGATGTCTGCATGTCAGAAGTTCTTCTTTGTTTCCTGGGTCATGTGGCACCACTGTCCCTGCTGTCACTTTTTGAAGAACTGTTCTTAACTTTGATAGGAGATGGTGTTTGGAAAGTAGAATCTGGGCTGTGTGTATTCAGTTACACTGAGTAAGTAGGAAGAAAGTCGGGGAAAAGGAATTACTCTACACATCAGACAGTTTCTTATAAGATATTGCCTAATTTAAATTCATATTTAAAAGTCTATGGCATTTTCAACCTTTTGTAATTTGTAATGTGTTCTAAATATACACTCATGCTTGATTATATTTTTCTAATATTGCATTCTTTTTCTTGAAGTTGGCCTACAAATTGCTAGTAAACAATTTTAACATGAGTTAAAGAATATTATCAATCTATTTACCACAGACACTTTCCAAAATGCATCTCCATAAGAGGACATCTTAAGTAGGACTCTAAAGTTTCCAACTCTCATGAGTAATCTGTTCTGCTCTCTGCTTTATTCAGTTCTTGGAATGATACACTGGGGATAGAAGGAACTAAGTAACATGCAAAAATGGGGTGTAACTTCCTCCCATGTCAGAAGTCACGATGCAACTTTTAATACATCTCTGCTTATTAAGTTTCACCATAGAAATAGCACATGTATTCAGTTAAAATGCCAGCTCATGTAAGAGGGATTCTAGTGCAAAACTGTGTATCTGAGAATCACCACTTCAGTCCCGTTGTGAAAGGGAAGAAGTTGACCTAGTCACATACTCACTGCCTCTCTTCTCTCCACTCTACCTCCAACATCTGGAGTAAGTTTTCAAGGTACATTTTCTGAGTTTTCTGTCATATATGGTTTTTTTTTAACTATCATTTCATTTCTACTTTTATTTATTTGCTTTTAATTTTCTTCCCTCAGAATGTTGAAGTTACTGTGATTGCTATGTGATATCTTGCCTTGCTAATTTGAAAGTCTCATGCCAGATTGATATTTATTTTATGTGTGGTGTGTGCGCATGAGTGTGCAAGTACGTATGCCCATGTGGGTTTATGAAGAGGTCAAAGGAGGGGTCCCAAGTGTCTTCCTATATTGTCCTCTTCTGGAACCAGAAGCTCACCAGTTTGTCTAGGCTGGTTGCCAACAAGTTCCAGAGGTCCTCGGTCTCTGTCACCCAATACCAGGGTTCCGGGTAAGCACAGTCACTCATGGTTTATATGTGGGTGCTGAGGACAGTGGCTCAGGCCTTTGTGCTCTCGCAGGCAGACACTCTTCCCTGCCGAGCCATCTCCCCAGACCTGTTTTTGTTCTTTGGGAATCCTTTTTCTCTACTTTTCTTTGGCTCTTGGGCATTGGCAGTTTTAAGTCAGAACAGCATAAAATGGTGATTGGACCTAAAAAGTGAATGAGCAGTGCAAACAGAACTGGCCCAGTCATCACGCCTTCCCGTTCCAGCTACAGAAGGGAGCTTCTGCTTTTAATTCATGAGAAGATGCTCTAGAAAATGTGCTTCACATTCCATTATCTTGTCTACAGAAGAGCAGAAGAAATTCTGCTATCACACACAACCAGGTTGATAGAGAGCTAGCAGAAAGGAAATTCACTGAAATACACAACTTAGACTTGGGGGAAAAAATGAAAGACTCTGGTCATGGCCAGCAAGATGGCTCAGTGGGTAAAGGCACTTTACCTGATCACCTGACTTCAAGATTCAGGACCCACATGATAGAAGGAAAGAAGTAGCTCCCACTGGTGTATGACCTCTGTGTGTGCTGTCACACACACACACACACACACACACACACACACACACACACAAACAAACATACACACACAATACAGACACACACAATAAGTATAACAAAAATATCCAGCTAAAACTAGGGCTGGAAAGACGGATCTGTAAGTAGGGTAAGACCTACTGCCATACATTCACAAGGACTTGAGTTTGAATCCCCAACACCCACGTGAAAAGCCACATGTGGCCACCTGAGCCCCTATAACTCCGCAGCTGAGGCAGGCACAGACAGGAGGATCATTAATGCTTCCAGACCACTAGCTCAGCTCCAGGTCTGGTGAAAGACCCTGTCTCTAGGGAATAAGGCAGCGAGTTATAGAACAAGATGTCTCACACATTCTTCTGGTTTTCCCATGCTCATAGGCATGTGCAGAAACACACACATGTGGATAAACCACACACACACACACACACACACACACACACACACTTAACCAAAAGTTATGAACATATAACTACTCTCTACAGAAGGCTAGTACTCCTGTGATGACAGGATCCATTCCTGATTATTTTCCCCAAACCACATCTTAGATTCACCCCCTGTGTTTACACATTTTCTTTTAAGTAGAAAAAGAATGAATGAATCTGTCTTATTTTTTTATTGCCATTACAAAACACCATGACCAAGGCATCTTATAAACAAATGTGTTTAATTGTGCTTACAGCTTCAGAGGGTTAGAGTCCATAATGGCAGAGCAAAGCATGACTGTGGAACTGTTGAGTGCTCACAACTTGATCTGCAAGCAAGGGGCAGAGAGAAACATACTGGAAACACTATAAGTTTTCTGAAACATCAGAGCACACCCCAAGTGACACACCTCCTCCAACAAGACTACATCTCCTAGTTATTCCAAAGCAGTTCTACCTACTGGGGATCAAGAGTCATGATGTCTATGGGGCCATTCTCATTCAAACTACCACATTCCACGCCCTCATTCCCAGAGATGCATGGTCATATTATAATGAACAGTTCATTTAGTTCAACTTTAAAGTTCTCCATAGTCTTTCAGTCTCAATACTATTTAAGAGTAAAAAGTCTCTTCTGAAACTCAAGGCAATAACCCCAAGTAAAATACAAAAGTCAGTTGCAAACTTCCGACATACACTGTCACAAGATCTACGCTACCATACCGAAAGGTAGAAATGGGACATAGTGAGGAAACCTTGGACCAAAGCAAGACTGAAATTCAGTAGTGTGAGCTTCAAACCTTGTAAGCCCTTGTCTGGTGTCGACCCACGTCTCTCTTTGGGGCTGGTCCCACTCCCTGTGTGCAGTTCTCCTTGGCAAATATCCCATGACAGTTGCACCTCTAATACCTGGGGGTCTCCAACACAGCTCAGGCTTCACTTTGACATCTTCATACAATGGTTTCTCAAGGCTTCTTGCCGTCTCAGGGCCTTCATAGAAGGACTGCCCTGACACACATGATCTGTTCTTAACCATGGAGGGAGATTCCACAACCCCTTTACTCCTGTGTCTTCCATGACTCTAAAGCCAGAAGCATGTGGATAACACTGTCTAGCCCAGCTGTGCCTAGGTGGGAGCCTGGCCTCCATGCATTCCATGTGAAACAGCTTTTCTTTGTTGTTTCTTTTTATATCCAACTGCTTTTCTAGTCCAGAGTCACAAAATTGTCCCCATTCATCAAAAAAAAAAAATCCACATGGTTGGGTCTGGCACAGCAATAGCCCACTCCCTGGTACCCACTTCCATCTTAGTTGGGTTTCTATTCTGTGATAAAGCATCATGACCAAGGTGACTTATAGAAGGAAGGGTTTATTCATGGCTTACACTTCCACAGGCACAGGAGTTCATCACCATCATGGCAGGGAGCATGGCAAAAATCATGGCACTGGAGCAGCAACTGGGAACCCACACCCCAATCTATAAACAGGAAACAGAGAGCACCTTGGAAACAGGGTATGTCTTTTGAAACCTCAAGCTCATCTCCAGTGACACACCTCCTCCAACAAGGCCACACCTCCTAATTCTTCCCAAACAGTTCCATAAACTGGGGAACAAGTATTCAAACATATGAGCCTCTCATTCAAACCCCCACAGAATTGGAAAGGCAGAATCCTTGACTTTTAAGGCTTTCTCCCTAAATATTGATATCTTCCTTATCTTATCCATACCTAAGTCATTAGCATCTTATGAACTTGACCAGTCTTTTTAAGAATTCAACACACTTGATTGAGTAGTTTTAGAAAATGAAAATTTCATTGATAAGGAACATTAATTGATATTTCTAGCTGTCTGTACTTCTACTTTAAAAAAAAAGTCATCAGGGAAGATTTGTTATTTTTTTATAATGTCTGGTTTAGGTTTGAAATCTTTTTTTAAATGTCCATATTCCAAAATTTCACAATTGTATTTATAAGATCACATGGCTGCTAATAGGACTCAGTGTCACATAGAGTCATGAAACGCTTCTTGACTGTGTTGAGGAGTTTTCAGGAAGCCTGCATTATAGCCTTGTTTGAGGGATACTCTTTCTGAAGCAGGGCCTATAATATACGGATTGAAACCTGCTACCCTGAAGCTCCTGTCAGCCCAGAGCCTTGCAGTGTGTGTCAAACCATGATGTGCCATAAATCAGCACTGAGTCTGCACAGCCTTGCAGTGGCTTTAAATACTTTTATAATCATAGATGGGACATGGGACTTGGGGGACTCTGTAGAGCCAGGATTGCTACGGAGCAGGACAGAGATCCAGAAATCCTGTATACTATTGTTGAGGTTGGAATAGAACCATCTGAACCCTCAGTGTTCTTGGAACCATCTGAACCTTCAGTGTTCTTGGTCTTGGTTTTCCTGGGTACCACGTTTAATCCTCCCTGTGCTAATTTCTACCCCAAGAGCCATCCCTGAGGTCCACTGAGGTACAGAGCATGACCTTTCTTCACAGCTTTGCAATCAGACCCAGATACAGATTTCACACTTGAACACACACCTAACACGAATCACAGAGAGAAGAACAAAAGCACCTTTGGGTTGACATGGGCAACCAGAGAGAATTCACCAACAAGTTCCATAAAGCTGAATATAGCTCCCTGAATTCCTGTATAAGAGAAGGTCCCAATTCGATTGTTACTAATATCTAATTAAGGCAAATTAACTTTGGGAAAGGAGGAACTAACTGGAAGGTGGTCTCATGGGTTCCCGAGTTAGTCTCTGGGTCATGTGGGGGCGGGGCAGATGAAAAGCCCAGGCTGGCATGGAGAATGGGCAGGAGCTGACAGAAACACCTCCACTCTCCACGCTCCATTATTCTAAATGAGCAGGTAAAGCACTTTAATAAGTTATTCGTTGCTGAGTAGCTCAGAATAGTGACTCCCGAGACATCTCAAGTTGTCCTATGAAGCCCATGGTCATTGGCTCCAGAATCCGTCTAATCCACACACCCCGGGGTATGTGTCAGTGTGCTGCACATTCTACAAGAGGCCGTCATTGAGCCCCCAAGGGGCTCCTGGGTGATAGATCTGGAGGCATGGGTATCTGTGTGATTCTGAACTGCAGGGACTCCCTTTTTCCTTCTGGGAAATGGATCTGGAGAAGGGCGTGAAACACCGCACAGGTGAAGAGTTGCAGATAACACACACAGAACTGTGCTGATATTGAAATCCAGGCTGGTGTCTGTAGACCTCAAGAGAGATGAGGCTCTTTCTGTCTTTGGGAAGACCACTTTTGCATTCTGGGCACAAGAGAGTTCAGCAACTTCCCCTGGCATATGTTCTAATCACTTTTCTCACAGTGTGGGCCTGGCTTGTTCAGGTGCCACCACAGCCATGGGAGAACTGGCTTTCAGACTACAAAAAAAGCAACAAACAAAACAAACAAACAAAAACCAAGTAATTCCTTGCAGGAATGTACAGAGGCATGCCATGTAAAAACTGGGTAGATGGTTCGGTCAGCAAACTGCTTGCCATGCTAATATGAGAACCTAGGATCAGATTCCCTGAACCCGTATAAAAATCTGGGTAAGGTGGTCCACACCTGCAGTTCCAGCACTGGGGAGACAGGGAGAGCAGGGTCCCTGGGGCTCAGTAGCTAGCCGACCAGTCCCAATGAGTGAGCTCCAGGTTCAAAAACGACTCCTACATTGATTCCTGACCTGTCTGCCTATGTATACACACAGACAGACAGACAGACAGACAGACAGACACACTGAACAGCTATATAACTGTGAGTTTGTAGCTGCCTTTCTTCATGCTGGGCATCTCTGCAACTCTTTAGACCCTTTCCATGATGTGTGCATTAGCTGGGACAGCCTGTGTTTGCAGAGCGCTCTTACCAAAGTCCACATGCGATTACAGGTGATGGAGCATGCCTCTGAGCAGCTCTGCCAGATCTGCTGGGCACCCGTGCAGCCTCTGGCTGGCACTGAGCAGTACACACCCTGTTGGCTACCAGTGGAAAGGAGAAAGTCTTTGCCCTTATGCTTCTTCCATGGAGCCAGTGCGACCTCCCTCCTCTGCCAGCCTTTCTCTGTTCTGCAAGGAAACAAAGGAACGCACAGTTTTAACTAGACTTAACCTCCTCTTCCATCTCACCTATCACAAAGGACCTTCCATCCATCCTGACTTCGGCTAATATCGGCAGCCCTCTGAGAGCGCCCTTCCACCCAGGCCTAAAAGACAGTCTCAGGGATTGGTGGAAATAGCCTACTGTGGTACTATGTAGCGCTGTGTGTGTTTAGATTGGTCTGTTTTCTCTCAGTGATTAAAGGCACAAATTTAATACAGAGAAGAGACTGCAAACGCACACCACAGACTTGCTTTTAAGACTCTTTCAAATTGTGTGTATGTATGGGAGGGGTGCACGCGGGTGCAGTCCCTTCAGAGGTCAGAGGTGATGGACCCCCTGTAGTTGGAGTTGCAGGTGGTTGGGAGCTGTCAGAGGCGGATGTCAGGAATTAAATCCAGGTCCTCAGAAAGAACAGTCCATGCTCTTAACTACTGAGCCATGTCTCCGGACCCCACAATTGCTTTTAAATGCTAGACCCCTTCTCCAAGGCTTCCACCTTCTCAGACAGGCCCTTCCTTCCTACCACGGCCGCCCTGGTCCTACATCAACCACTCCCAGCCCTCCCATGATTGCCCTCCCACCCTGGTCCCACACCAACCTTTTGTTCTAAGGGCGAATCAAAACTCGCAGGGCTTTTCTCAGCCATCTCCGATGTAAAGTACACCAATTTTCTGTGTGGCCGGCCTCTTTACTTGCAGATTAAAAACAAAAGATATGGCCAATAATACTCATAAAATACTGCGCTGGCTTGATGTTCTCCCTGGGGTTCACAGCAGAGACACAACGCCCTAGCCGTATATCACTCAGAAATGTTTTACTGATCTTCTGGAAATATGTCATCATTTAGGAGTATTATATATCTTTCTAAAATCACCTGAGATTTACGACGGTGGCTTGAATTCCTACAGAGCGATCGGGCTTCACACTCCTGAACACCAAAGAAAGAGGAGGAAAGATTGCTGTTTTTAGGAATTTGGAACAATGGTTATGAAGAAGCCAGAGATCAGAGCATATCCTGTGATTAGATACAAAACAAATGAGAACAGACGGAGCCCACCGGATAGAGCCCTCTAAGACTGAGAGGGGGCCGCCCCACCAGTCTCCTGCTGGATACCAAGCCATTCACCCACGTGTAATGAGCTGTGGAATTTCAGGTTTTACCTAATCGCATCCATCACTCATTGGCTCATCCTACCTTGAGATCCCCTAAAGGTTTGGGGAATAGTGATTTCAAACTAAATCTCTTACCAAGGCTGCTTTTTGAATTACTAAAAAGGCATAGGAGTCTGGAGGGATTTGCCTCTCGGATGGATAAATCTTCAGGATAAATGGAAGGGATGTGTAGAAAGCTTTAACCAACAGACAAGTCTGCAATAACCTATCAGAAAAAGCAAGCACCTGAAAAACGGCCCTGGTGTGAGACCTCTGTCAATGTTAGCAGTGCCACCAATGCCATCCGTCCCCTGAACCATGGTTTCTGAGGAGTCTGGATAGGGCATCCATCAACATAAATGGGCCCAGAGATGTACCTGCCCTCAGAGTTCAGAGCACACTGGTTTTCACAGTTACATGGAGAGGGTTGAAAGGACTGCTGTTGCCATTGGCCACCAATGACCCACAGATTCCAAGGCTTGCCCGAGGTCATGGTGTCCCCAGCACCCATAGAGTAGATCCGTGCTCAATTTGCCTTGCACGTGCATGGGCAGCTTTCCTCATCAGCAAGATGCAAGGACACCAGCCTTCCTTGGAACAGCCCAAGGCTATTGTTCACAACAGGAGGTTCCTGAAATGAAAAACCAGACTCATACGTCACGCTGGGACACCAGAACTGACGGAAGGATGTGTTCCAACATTAGGTAACCAGGTTCTCATCGGAGCCTGGTCTTGTCTAGAAGAATCTGAATAGGCTATGTTCCATCTTCCACACCAGTAGCTGCTTGGCTATGGTCAACTTTCTTCTGGAGAGAACCAGAATATTACTCCCCAAGAAAACTACTTGTGTTTAGCATGTGAGCAGGGCTGCTCAGGGGTAATGGGACACTTGGAGATAGACGCCATCAATAAACCAGTGACAGTCAGCTCCGAGTCGCACTCCCATCCTTGTCCAGTCACTTATTTGACAGGTTCCCTGGTGAAATAAATACCCGCCTAGTTCACTGGGGGCAGAACGAAGGTGAGGCTGACGGTGAAGTGAATGTTCGACGCATCTTTCCTAATAACTCAGCACAACTACCCGCTTATGTAGAGAAATATGTTCAGCGTCCAGGATTACAGAGGGTCAAGGAGCACTTTTTAACTTAATCTGCTCAGTTTCTGTATTACATCTTGTGTCTGTGTATGCTTGCTTCATTTTGAAGGGCAAGAGAAACAGAGGAACACTTGTAGATGCTTGTTCACAGGCTGAAATTATAAGACATACCCATTTTTCTAAGAAAAAATTGGGGGTTGCACAAACTCTGTGTCTCCCTTGCCAGCTGGCTTGGGTTGCTGAGACAACCACCTTCTAAAACTGCAATTTTTCCCCCTCACCACCTAGGAAGGTCCTGTAGGCAACTGAGGCCTTTCATGTTCAAAACTTTAAAGCCAAGCTATAGTGATAACTCAGTAAAGTGCTTGTCTCATAGGCGGGATGTCTTGAGTATGAGCCTCAAGAACCTACATTTAAAAAAGCTCAACAGGATAGCATGCACTTGTATCCCAGGTTGATAGGTTCCAAGCAGAGATGTTGAGACAGGAGGTTCCTGGGGTTCTCTGGCCAGCCAGCCGACCTAGTGAGCATTCTGTCTTAAAGGAGGTTGATGGGCTTCCTCGGGATGATACCTGAGGTGGTCCTCTAGCCTTCCCATGCATGCACAGACACATAAACGCTCACATGCATTGAAAACACTCTAAAGTCACTGCCCATTTCTGACACTTTTGCTGACTGCAGACTCTATTTGGAAACATAAGCATGGTTGCTTAGGAATTTTCTCCAGTAAGAAGCAACGACTTGAGGTCACATCCTCTCCCTGCTACCAAAATTGTACCAAGGGTACCACTGACTTTTGGAGGCCATCACTACACAACCCTCTGTAGGGCTCCTTCTCCACTCTCTTCTTCCTGGATGTATACTGTTTCTCTTGACCCTTTCCTGCTTATGGTTTTAGATAGCAAGGGTCCGTCTTTAGTCTAAGGCACATAGCTGAGGCCCCGACTTTAAAATAAAACTCTCAGGAGCAAGGGGAGGTAGCTCAGTGAGCAAAGATTTGCCTTGTCAGCATGAGGACCTAAGTTCAATCCCCAGAGCCCATTTTTAAAAAGCTGGGAATGGTGGTTAATGCTTGTGATCTCAGCACTGGAGAAGCAGAATCAGGTATCAGGTGGATCTGCTGGGCTCAATGTCCAACCAATCAAACCATGGCAACTTCCAGAATTTCCAGGCCAGTGAGAGACTTTATCTCACAAAAAAAAAAGAAAAGAAAAAAGAAAGAAAGATGGTGGTCGTGGTGAAAAGAAAGTGACCCCCAAAGGGAGTGGCTCTGTCAGGAGGTGTGGCCTTGTTGGAGGAAGTGTGTTACTGTGGGGGTGGGCTTTGAGGTTTCAAATGCTCAAGTCAGGCCCAGTGTGGCACACAGTTCACTTCTTGCTGCCTGTGGATCAAGATGTAGAACTCTCAGCTCCTTCTCCAGCCCCATGTCTGCCTGCACACTGCCATGTCCCACCATGACGATAATGGACTAAACCTCTGATCTATAAGCCAGCCCCAATTAAATGTTTTCCTTAATAAGATTAGCTGTGGTTATGGTGTCTCTTCACAGCACTAGAACCCTAACTAAGACAACCAGCGAGCTTTGTTTGCCCTTCCTTCCAAATACACTCACTCCTGCTTCTCACGGTCTGCTTCCATGCCCTCTCCCTGGCCCAAGCCATCAGCGTGAGGTGCAGGTCTTCCTGTCTCTTCCCCTTACAGTGCTGGGCTAACCAGCATCCACAGCCACGTTTGGATTTTCAGTGCAGGGTATTAGGGATTTTAGCTCGGGTGCTCATGTTTGTGCAGCAAGCAGTTTGGTCTGCAGAGCTGTCACCCCAACCTGTAGTCAGGCTGGACTCCAGCCAGCCCGGTGATCTTCCTGTCTCTGCCTCCTACAACACTAGGGTAATAGGCACATGTGGCCACACTTGGATTTTTACTATGTGGGTGCTAGGGATTGAAACGCAAGTATAAGTCCCATGAGGATGGAGGTGGGAAGCATTTTATGTTGTCTTCCTTCTTATCCAGAGTGCCTAGGCATGTAAAAAACTGTTTGGTGAATATGATCTACATTGTGCCACCCCTGTGACCTCAAGAAGAGTGACCGTCTCAAAGACGCACAAGCATCTCTAGTGCGCACAGCTCATTCCCTGCTCGTCACAGTGTTGACCACAGAGAGTGCTGCAGGTACCGCTAACAGCAGCAAAATGACCAAGCATGCTTCCAACACATCGATGCCCCTTGCCATCTCATCAAAATGTTGTCCCATGGCACTCTAGATGCAGAAAAGACTGAAGAAGGTGGGAAGATGAGGAGAAACAACTTAACACGAAAGCCATGAGCAGAGCTGGGCTGTAACCCCAGTGCTACGGGGGCAGAGACAAGCAGATCCCCTACATTCACCTTCTAGCCATTCTACCCAAATCAGTCCTCACTAGGGTCATTGAGAGACCATGTCTCAAATGACATGGGTCACAGTAGAGAAAGATACTGATGACAACCTCTGGCCTCCACATGCACATGGACACATAAACACATGCTTAGAACTGCAGGAACATATGTACACACACACATACACACACACACACACACACACACACGAAATTAGCATTTATCCTTTGACAATGCACATAAAACTTTTTGTTTTTGGCATATCAAAATATTTTAGGATGGTTTGGAACAGATTCCAGTTTATTTTAAGGTAGTTTAAAATTTATTCATTCAACAAATTCTAAGAAAGTCTGGTTAATGGGATGGGAGACAAAGAGGATACGAAGGACAAGAGAATAAAAAATATTTTTAAAAGTATGAGCAGTATTTTGACAGGCCAAGAGATTGTTATGCTGAATGGAGATGCATTAGCAAAGAAAGAGGGCCGCACCGTGATACAGCAAGAAGAACCGGGAAGTCACTGGTTTGGCAATGAAACGGCTCAAGTAAAATGGATTATTTATTTATTTACAGCATTCTTACTTAAAAATGTCTTCGAAGGGGTAGAGAATTGCTAAGACAAACACAACTTCTGTGTGTTATTTCTCCAGATTCACCAATTTCCACTTAGTGATGGAGACAAGGGACAGAGAGAAGGGGAGACATGTTTTTTCTGAACCATTTGAGAGTAACCTGGTGGCCTGGGGTCTCTTTACCATTAAGCAGCGAGCCTGATCACAGAGCACCAGGACCTTTCCTTGTGTGTTTGCAGCACAGTTATCACACTCAGAGCATTCAATGATGATGCCCTATGATTTCTGCACCACAGTTGGGATTTAAACTGTCACTTGCCCTGATAATGTCCTTTCAACTCCCACCCTTGCCCTAATAATGACGTTTCAACTCCTACTGTTTCCCTAGGAACCAGCTATTGACCCCAGTCACTTAGCTGCTAGATCTGCCGGGCCTCCTTTTTCAGAACAGGGGCTCTGCCTTCTGTCTGTTTTCTGTTTCCATTCAGAAGTTCACAGTCCACTTTCACTACAGATGCCCCTGCACTAGAGGCTGGCGACACCCACACAATCAGCTCCTGGGGACACCTTTCTGCAGGGATTCCACAGAAGAGTGTGAACTCATTGCAACCGGTAGACAGCCAAAGAATATCGCTCTCCCAATGTCAACCAGTCTGGATTGATCTTTTATCAAAATAGAGTACCATGGCATTCTGAACTGTAAAGTTTTGTGTTTCCATCTGTAATCAGTAACTGATTGGTGGGAGACATTTTAAGACTGACCACACAGCTGTTCTGGTAACTTTCAAACCCCGAAATCAGCTACCATTGCCCATTTCCTCATCTTATCATTATATTTTGTGAATTCAGACATTTGTCTTATTTCAGTATTGTACATGCTTGTTCTAGAGTTCCCTCTTCATTTTATACTTTTGGTTTCCATGCTGAGATTCCTGGCCTGCCCACTTATTATATTTTCCTTTAAATCCTTGAACATTTATAAATGTTATTTTCAGATCCTTGGCTGCTAGAGCTAACATCTGTTCTGTATTGGGTGCCACTCTATCATGACTCAATTCAAATTTTATGCATTCTGATGAGGTCCACGAATTCTTCTGCAAGTAACATTAAATTTTTTAAATTATGGTTGTTCTTTATTCTTGAGGATTTCATACATGTATTTTTATTAGACTACAGGCTGTAGATGCCTATATGTTCCTTTGAAATACATTGATCCTTGCTTTAGCAGACAGTCAACACAAACTAACTGCACTTGAACTCCAAACCCCACGTCCGCTCATAGGCAGCAATGGATACCTATTAGTCTCTGTCTTGCACATTTTGCCTTTCAGTGGGAAACTTGGATCTCCTTGTGTATGTACCACGGTAGTGAACCCTAATCATGGAGAGGTTTATACACTCTTATAGGGGCTACCTTTTCTGTACCCTTAATTTTCAAAATTCCCTTTCACTTTCTCACCTCTGCTAGCCCCAAATGATGCTCACTGATAAGCCAGTGAGGGTACATGTTTCTCCTCGGCTTCTGTCCACACAATACAATCTGCAAATCTGGAAGCGTCCTCATTCAAGAGCACAAACAAGCAGATGCAGGTGGCCTCCAGTGCTCACCCCTCCCTTGGGTGTCCACTCTTCTCCAGATCTGCCTGCCTGTCTGCATTGTCCAGCACCTGCAGAATTAGTTTTTATAGTTTGTCCAGATTTCACACTGCATCTGTCTTCTCCATCTTTCCAGATAAGGGACCCTAAGCATGCTTTTGATCTACAAATGCCCATAACTTCTTCAGAGCACTGTTTCTCTCTCAGGTTGTCACAGAATATTGTGAACTTTCCCTCAGCATTGTTACTCTTCCTATAATAGAGAATGTAGCCTTTATTCCTACGCTCATTGTTCTCACTTGCCTGAATGATGGATCTCAGCAGACCTTCTGAACGTGTATCTCTAGTGGCTTAACTTAAAGTCATCTTCTTTAGTGGGTGGAAAATCTAACAGATATTGCAAATCACATAATTGAAGTACAGTCCCCTGGACACTAGAGAAAATGAACATCTAGGAAGGACTCTCTCTCCTCATCATTTAGCATGTGCTTATACATTTATAGGAAACCTGATCTTATTTAACTGTGAGTTGACATAAAAGGAGAGTTTTAATTAAACTCTGTGAAATAACTCTAAAAACACTCAAGATACTATTCCAAGTGTTTCCACTCAATTTCATCAAGCTACAATTTCTCACTAACAGTCCTCCTTCCACACTCTCCACAAAGCACAGCTCACTGCCCCCCAAGTCTTTGGACAGAGGAGCTCATGTGGCCAGAGCACACTGCTCCTATGTACCCATTTCTTGTCCGATGTCTCACTTCGCCCCAAGTCACATGACTCCCGACATCAGCTGCCATCACTAGATCACTGAGTGCTGGAGTATTAAGAGAAAAGGTAACACCTTCCTATCAGGCCAGCTCTCCCTACCACTTTCCCAGCTGCTTTGTGGATGAGGGCAAGAAGGGACCTCACAGATGAGGATAGAAAGCTCAGGTCCTTCTTCGATCTGAAAAGAAGGCACGAGGGCAAAGTCTCGAGGTGAACCCAGACCAATGAAGATGGGAAGTTTGGACTAGAAAGCGATTAGAACTCCTCCCGCGCCACTGGAGTCCCAGGGCGGACCCTCTGCCGCCACTCTGCGATTTACTGTCTCTCTCTACTTGTAACTCTAACCTAACCATGTGCCATCTTTCCTTTCCTGTTATTTATTTACAAGTGCATTTTCAGTATCGGCCCCTTCATTCATTAATCCTAATGTGGCCTTTTCCAATGTCTACTTACCATTTTAAATACTTACTATAATTTACAGGGCTTTCTTGAACACATCCAAGGTATATTATATGGGGCTAGCTTAATGGAAAGTCTTGTATACCAAAGCGGGGAAAAAACACATTTAATTTATGATGGCTTTGAATTTTGATCATAATTTACTCAAGGAGACCTATTCATACAAAGCAATACCAATATAATTTTTCAAAAGCAATCAAAAAATAAAACAATAAATGCTGATTTTATTGGTTTTTTTTCTGAAAGCTTAAATATGTTCTATCCTGGGATTATGCAAATTATATTTAACTACATGATACTTAGGTTATCATAATTGCTCTTGAGCTAATTTTATTAACTTACATTTTAGCCACAGAAATTCTTAAATTTATGTGTTTCTTTTATCCTCAAAGAACCTGTCAAAAATGTATCCCTGTTTAAGACTTAAACATAGCAAAGTGATAAATAGGAAATTAAGAGAAGTATCACTAAAAAGTTATGCCCAAGGAGTCCCCTCCTGCAGATCTTCCATGTGACCCCTGAATTCTAACTTCATATTGAAGACTCACCTAAATCCAGAAAGAGTTTTGCAGAGATATTGCTGAGAAATCCCTACTGGGGAACGGGG
>CABHPQ010173182.1:0-42707 GCA_902168405.1 Peromyscus aztecus | reverse complement strand
ACGAATGAACAAAATCAAGATTGAAAGGGGGGACATAACGACACTGAGGAAATGCAAAGAATCATTAGGTCATACTTCAAAAACCTGTACTCCACAAAATTGGAAAATCTGAAAGAAATGGACAATTTTCTCCATAAATACTACATACCAAAGTAAAGTCAAGATCATATACACAATTTAAATAGACCTATAACCCCTAAGGAAATAGAAGCAGTAATTAAAAGTCTCCCAACCCAAAAAAAAAAAAAAAAAAAAAATCACAGGGCCAGATGATTTCGGCACAGAATTCTACCAGAATTTCAAAGAGCTAATACTGATAGCCCTCAAATTGTTCCACACACTAGAAATAGAAGAGATATCGCCAAATTCATTTTGTGAGGCCATAGTCACCCTGATACCCAAATCACACAAAGACATAACAAAGAAAAAGAATTACAGACCAATTTCACTCATAAACATTGATGCAAAAATACTCAATAAAATACTCGCAAACTGAATCCAAGAACATATCAAATCGATCATCCACCATGATCAAGTGGGCTTCATCCCAGAGATGCCAGGGATGCTTCAGCATACGAAAAAGTCTGTCAATGTAATCCACCATATAAACAAACTGAAGGAAAGAAAACACACACACACACACACACACACACACACACACACACACGATCATCTCACTAGATGCTGAAAAAGCCTTTGACAAAATCCAACACCTCTTTATGATAAAAGTCTTGGAGAGATCAGGGATAAAAGGGACATGCCTAAACATACTAAAAGCAATATAAAGTAAACCAATAGCCAACATCAAATTAAACAGAGAGAAACTTTCAGTAGCCCTCCTATACATACATGATAAATGGGCTGAGAAAGAAATCAGGGAAAACAATACCCTTCACAATAGCCACAAATAATATAAAATATCTTGGTCTAAGTCTAACCAAGCAAGTGAAAGACCTGTATGACAAGAACTTCAAGTCTTTGAAGAAAGAAATTGGAGAAGATAACAGAAGATGGAAAGCTCTCCCATGCTCATGGATCGGTAGTATTAACATAATAAAAATGACCATCTTACCAAAAGCAATCTACAGATTCAATACAATCCCCATCAAAATTCCAACACAATATTTCACAGACCTCGAAAGAACAATACTCAATTTTATATGGGGAAAAAAAAACCCAGGATAGCTAAAACAATCCTGTATAATAAAGGAACTTCTGGAGTTATCACCATCCCTGACTTCAAGCTCTACTGTAGAGCTATAGTAAAAAAAAAAAAAAAAACACCTTGGTGTTTTTGGATCAATGGAATCAAGTCGAAGACCAAGAAGAAAATCCACACACCTATGTATGGACACTTGATTTCTGACAAAGAAGCCAAAATTATACAATGGGGGAAAAAAGAAAGCATCTTCAACAAATGACGCTGGTATAACTGGATGGCGGCATGTAGAAGAATTTAAATAGATCTGTATCTGTCACCCTGTACAAAACTCAAGTCCAAGTGGATCAAAGGCCTCAACATAAAACCAGATACACTGAACCTGATAGAAGAGAAAATGAGGAATAGTCTTGAACACATTGGCACAGCAGACAACTTCCTGAAAAGAATACCAATCTTTTAGAGGCACTAAGATCAACCATTACTAAATGGGACCACATTAAACTGAAAAGCTTCTGTAACACAAAGGACACCGTCAAAAGGACAGAATGGCAGGCGACAAGAATGGAAAAGAGCTTCACCAACCTCACAACCTACACAGGGCTGATCTCCGAAAGAACTCAAGAAACTAGACATCAATAAACCAAATAATCCAATTAAAAAATAGGTACAGATCTAACAGAATCTCAACAGAAGAATCGCAAATGGCTAAGAAACACTTAAAGAAATGTTCACCATTCTTAGCCATCAGGGAAACGCAGATCACAGTGAAGCTGAGATTCCATCTGACACCTGTCAGAATGGCCAAGATGAAAAACACAAGTGACAGCTCATGCTGTCAAGGATGTGGAACAATGGGGATACTTCTCCACTGCTGGTGGGAGTGCAAACTTGTACAGACACTTTGGAAGTCAATATGGTGGTTTGTCAGAAAATTGAGAATCAATCCACCTCAGGACCCAGCTATATCACTCCTGGGCATATACCCAAGGGACGCTCTACCATTCCACAAGGACACTTGTTCAACTATGTTCATAGCAGCTTTAGTCATAACAGTCAGAAACTGCAAACAACCTAGATGTATTTCCCTCAACTGAAGAATGGATAAAGAAAATTTCATACATTTACACAATAGAGTACTACTCAGCTGTTAAAACAATGACATCATGAAATTTGCTGGCAAATGGATGGACCTAGAAAAGATCATCCTGAGTGAGGTAACCCAGACACAGAAAGAAAAACGTGGAATGTACTCACTAACAAGTGGATATTAGCTGTTTAGCAAAAGATTACCATGCTGCAATCCTCAGACTCAGAGAAGCTAAGTAACAAGGAGGGCTCAAGGCAGGGATGCATGGATCTCACTGTGAAGGGGAAATAGAACAGACATTGCTGTTGAATGGATGGAGGAGGGGTCTGGGTAGGGTATGTGTGGAACAGGAGGGATCAGGTGCAGGGAGGATCGAGGGAGAGTTCTGGGAGAGACAACTGGAATCTGGGGTCATCTCTGGGAAGAGCTAGAAATATAGCGCAATGGGAACTCTCAGGAATCTGAGGGTGACCCTAGCTAAGACTCCTAGCTATGGGGTTACAGAGTCTGAACTGATCATCACCTGTAACAGACAAGACGTCCAGTGGAGGGACTGGAACACCAACCCATCCACAAAACCTTGGACCTACAATCTGTCCTGTCTACAAGATGTGCTGGGGCAAAGGTGGCCCAGAAACTGAGGGAGGGGTCGGTCAACCAATAACTGGTCCAGCTTGAGACCCGTATCATGAGAGGAAGCTCACCCCTGAAACTGTTTGGAGGGCCAGGGCTCAGAGGTGAGATAGCCCAGAGAGAGGCGAGATAGCCCAGAGATCCAGGATACAACCATACCCAACTGGCAAAAAAAAAAAAAAAAAAAAAAGAGTCAATAAAATGATTCCTAATGATGTTTTGATATACTCATAGATTGGTGCCTAGCCCAATGGTCATCAGAGAGGCTTCGCCCAGCAATTTATGGAAAGAGATGCAGAAACCCACAGCCAAACATTAGGTGGAGCTCAGGGAATCCTGTGGAAGAGGGGAGGAAAGATTGCACCTGACCTGGGTTCAGAGGGGCTCTCAGAGACTGAAGTGAAACCCAGGAAGCCTGCCTGGGACTGACCTAGGCCCTGCATGTGTGTTACAGTTGTGTAGCATGGTCTTCTTGTGGGACTCCCAACAGTGGGAGCAGGGGCTGGCTCTGGCCTTTAGGACCGTTTCCTCCTACCTACAACTTGATATGTCACGGCTGGCTGATACCCATGGAAGCTTGTCCTCTTCTGAAGAGAAACGGAGGAAGAGAAGGAGTGGATGGGGGTAGGGTTGGGCTGGGAAAAGAGAAAGGAGGGGAAACTTCGGTAGGGATGTAAAAATAAAAAAAATATAAAAAAAAATTACTGAATAAAAAAAAGTTTTTACCTTCCTAACAGTAACAGACAATATTTATGATTCATCTAACCCCATTTACTAAATAGCCCTGAAAGCGAAATTCTCACCAGCACCTGGCTGGGGCACTGGAATATCCTTTGGAGGTGTGGGCTAATCTATTCTGTAGACTCTTTTAAAGGATTGATGAGTCCATTATTTAGCAAGCAAAGACAAGGATAAACCCCAGTACTAAGAAGAGTGTGTGCATTTGTGTCTGTGCTGATTTGAGTATCTAGAGGCAGGGAGTCAACCTTGAGTGCTGTCCAACTTGTTATTCGACACAAGGTCTCTCTCCATGGGACCTGGGCCTCACTGACTTGGCAAGGCCTACTGGCTAGCAAGCTCCAGGGTCCTATATCCGAGTAGCTGGCTCTGGGATCACACCAGCCCTGTGACCGTGAACAAACCAACACACCTGGTTGCCATGTGAGTCTGTGTTAG
Organism: Peromyscus aztecus; assembly: GCA_902168405.1. NCBI lineage: Eukaryota > Metazoa > Chordata > Mammalia > Rodentia > Cricetidae > Peromyscus > Peromyscus aztecus. The sequence continues at coordinate 38,649 of CABHPQ010173182.1, read as the reverse complement.
ACTCTGCTCTCAAGCTGTGCAGTAAGTATGCACTGAGCTCTCTCACCAGATCCAAAAAATGTAGTTTTAAACAAGAGAAAAGATACTTTAAAAAAGTCTTAGCCAGGCTTTGTGGCACAAGTCTGTAATTCAGCTCATCAAAAGATCGAGACAGGAGAATCACAAGTTCAAGGCCTGCCCAGGCCATAGCAGTTTAAGACCAGCCTGGACAACTCAGTGAAATGACATGCCAAAAAAGAAAAAACAGGAAGGGGGGGGGGTGGTAGAGACGTAGATTAGTGGGGCAGTGCTTTTCATGACATGGGTAAGTAGGTTCAACTCCAACTGCAAAAATCAAAAATCTTTTTTTGTTTTGTTTTGTTTTTCAAGACTGGGCTTCTCTGCGTGTAGCCCTGGCTGTCCTGGATCTCACTCTGTAGACCAGACTGGCCTTGAACTCAGAGATCCACTTGCCTTTGTCTACTGAGTGCTGAGATTAAAGGTGTGAGCCACCACAGACACACAGACACACACAGACACACAGACACACACACACACACACACACACACACACACACACACACACACCCCACAACACAACACACAGAGGGGCAGCAGAAAGAGCAGAATCGTAGAATTCTGGAAAATACAAAAGGTATGGTACAATGTTAACACAGCTTAAGGGCTTTACTTTCTGAAAGGCAGATTCAACATAAGCAAAAGAGAAAAGAAAAAAAGTTGGATTACTTTCTTTCAGCACAACCATACATTAACCCTGAGGTAAGCTGCAGGTACTGTGAAATGTCAATTTACAAAGGTAGTCAGTAAATAAGATGGTCAAGAACAATTGCTATCTTACTTTCATCAACAAACCAGAAAATGAGGATTTCAGGGCTGGTGAGATATCTCAAGGGGGTCAAGGCTGGATTGGAACCCCGGGACCCATGTGGTAGAAGCAGAGAACCAATTTGCTCCAGCTGTCCTCTGACCTCCACAGGCACACCATGGCATGTGTGCATACCCCCCCCCCCCCCCCCGTTGTTACATAAATAAACGTAAACAATTTGTTTCTCAAAGAAAAGAAAGAAAAGAGGAATTCAGTATCAGCTTGGGTAAGGCCCAGGCAATGTGACAGATAACCCCAATACCCAGAAAAGCGAATTTCCAGAACTGGAGAGTCAGTGGTCGGTAAGTGTCTCAACACGTGGCACTGAGACCAGGAGAAGGGAGCCCCATTAGGTTCACTCTGATGAAATTTCTAGACCAAGCATGTCAAGAGGAACCCCAGGGCTCAAGACTGTTTCTTCAAAGAAGCAGGAATCAAATCACTGCCAGTTTCTCAGCCGCAGAACTGGATGACAAAAGGCAATGCTCTAAACCCTCTGTGCTGAGTGACTGAGTTCTACTGCTCAAAGGGCAACACCAGACAGAACTTAAGACTCAAGGTTTGCAAACTGGAATATAGTTTCAAATAATTAACTAAAGATAAAGTATACTATGATACTCAACTTACAAGATAATCCAATCTCCATCAGTAATTACAAATCTGAGAACTTAAAACAGATTATAAACCAGGTCAACAGAGGACAGCAAGATGTTAAGCTTTAACTATGATTACAGCAGCCACAAGAAAAGTTACTGCTGTGGCAGAATGAGATCTACTGGCGGAAAGCAGGTGGACACGGATTTCACTGTGGCACCGACGTAAGCAGGACACTGACGTACATCGTTTTATCACTAGTATATAACACCTATTAATTTATGCAGCTATAATTAAAAAAATTAACTAAAAGACGATTTTTCAAAAAAGAGTTTAAAAGCTGTAAGTGGAAGACCTGAAGGTATATACCTCTTAAAACCTGCAAGATGAAACCGAAATAAAATATTCAAATTTAGAAAAAACTTCACAAATAATTAAAAATAAAGCAGTTCTTGCGAGAAATGGATATAAAGTCACAACCTAGGCTATAGTATCTAATGTCTAGAGAGTGTACAGTATTCTACGGTGGTCGAGAAAAGTACCGTGTGCTAACGACAGACTCTCACGGGTGAACAAAGGGATGACGGGGAGAAGGTAAGACTCCATAAACTGTGAAGGGAAAGCGGATGGTCCCAAGGAGGACATGAAGGGTGGGAGGTTCCTCTGGGGTGGAAATCCAAACTAGTTCTAGATGGACTAAAACTCAATGTACCAGAAGGCAAGCCTCAGGCTCAAACCATGGGGACTATTTATGACACCGGAGCAGAGTAAGCTTCTTACAGAGGATGTGACAATAACAAGAGAAATCAACAAATTCAAAGGACGACACAAAGAGAGTGACAACGTACATTTTAAAAGAGACCTTCAGACTATTCTGCAACATGCACCCACTACGGGAAAGATGAGCGAACATGCAAAGGACACTGTGAGCAGCTGCAGAGACAGAAAGAGAGCAGCATGAATGGTAAGGAGGAGCAAAGGGCCAGCAGCGACAAAGGCAATGCAGATGAAGAGAGTAACATTGTATCTAGGAGGCGGGCAGGAGAAGATTATCAGAAGATAATGAGGGCCGGTAGCCAACAGCAGCAGTAACCAGAACCATACAGCAGTGAACCCAGAGGTAAGTGCATCTGCACAGGGCACAGGACAGAATTCTTGCAAGACTCTAGAACAAGATTAAAGAAGCATGCTAGTCAGACATGTGTGAGATGAGGATGAAGTGGTAAATATGAAATGATTTTTTTCTAGATTGAGGAACAAACTCCAAATTCAGAAAAGTGGGTATCCAAAACAGGAAGGAAATAGAAAGTAAGGATTACTGCGTAATAAAGCCATGCATGAACAGTATTATTACATGTAAGGGGGATAAGTGTAACATCCTTGCATCTGTCTATATCTTATATGACATAAAACAGGACAAACTGTTAGGTTAACGGTGGCATGAAGGAATTCAATCTCTGACAAGACAGAACTAGATTATTTTTAACAATTTTCCTACTGGAACAATTAGAAAGAGTAGACCAAATGGTTTTTTAAAGTCAGTATGCAAGCAATAAAGAATTACCAAAGCAGTAACAATCAGCTGGGCAAATGCTCAGATGAAGGAATACATCAAAAGAATTGAGTCTGGCACCAAGGTTACTTTTCTGACTAAGGTGATTTCTTGTTCTACAGTGGAAGAAGAGGCGGCTGAGAGGTCCACCAATCCTGTCATCATGTCACAGGCCATAAGGGAAAAATTGGGAATCATGGACCCAGTAAGTAACAGAGGCCTTAATGAGTATCTGAGAGATTTAGGGAGCTCCCAAACAAATACACCCTAGAAACAAAGAAAAGACAGCAACCTACCAGTAACTGAAGCCAAGGACAGGTGAAGTCCAATGGTTACTAGCATACATGAGCTCCTGGGTTATATTCCCAGCACCAGAAAAGCAAAACTATCAATCAAAAAAGCCTGGAGCCCAGTTTCCAACTGGACCAAAATGGCCTGACAAAAGTTTAACTATTTTCCAGGATTGAGAGTAAATCCTCATCACCAAATATAAATTCTGAGAACCCAAATGATCTCTACTTTTCATATTAAAAAGTCAGCCAGGCTAGGATATGGCTCAGTAGCAAAGTGCTTGTCTCCCGAGATCCTAGGTTCACTCTGCAGTATCCCCCTCCACCCCCACAAAAGGACTGTCAGGTACGGTGGTCTACAACTTTAATTCCAGCACTCAAGAGGCACAAACAGCAGATCTCTGTGAATTCAAGCCCAACTTGTCCACATTGCCAGTTACAAGCCAGCCAGGGGCTGCACAGTAACATCCTATCTGTCTCCTCCCCAAAAGTCTACCACTGAATCAAAACTTCATGTTCTTATATAATTTAATGTCACGGAAAACCGAAATAGCCACAATTGGGTGTTATTTTACAACTCCCAAGAGGGTCTACTTCGGATCAAATGCCTGTGTTCAAACAAGATGTGCCAATGTCACTGTATTTCTGATGAAACCTTAAATGAAAGCAACCAAGTACAAGTGTCATGATGCACTCCACCTCTCTTGACTATAAACGACATGTAGAACACTACGAAGATAACCAATCTAAAAATGGAACTCACCCGGTCATTCATGAGAAGGTCCTTCACAATGAAAGTTGCTACCAAAGACTTCAGAGGAGCAGCAAACTGATCAGGTGCAAGAAGAGCAATATGACCAATAGTGACCAGGGGTGTTATAAGGTGTTCCAGGTTGCTTGGATCTAGACTCTTATGCAGAGGCTGAAAATGAAGGATAGGAAATATATTCAGTTCTCTACAGACACAACAAATAAAACTGCTCCTGTTTTTCACCTTTGAATTATGAACACTACAGAAGTTTAGATCCTGTGTAAGTAGCAACTCAAGCTTAAGTGTAGACTTCTATAATTAACCTATGTTTAGATGACATTAAGTTTAAACCTTTTCAGTTCTGCCCAGCTCACATTTTTATAGGTAAGAGAGCATTTCAGCATCAATCTTTTTACACAGCATATCACTTATGACCATGTATATGAATGTGAAAGGTTGCCAGGGCTAATCAATATCTAGTCCTCCTTCCGAAGCATAAAGATGATTCCATCTTGCAGCTTCATGTGCAGTTGGAGGAGGACATGTAAGATCTGGTCAAGGAAGTGGGAATGAAAAGGAGGTGGGCCACACTGGCCCACAATGAGTGTCTCTCCAGGTACACGCTCTACTTACTTAGGTCCAGCAGGCAGGACTCCAGGAGGAACACAATGAACCACTAGTCAGAAAGAATATGTGCCCCTAAGCCTTTTGAACACCAAAATCCAATTTTCAGTAGCAAAACAAAGTTTTCCTATGTATAGCTAACTGAATTTTGGGTGTCTTGAAAAATTATACCATCAAATACTAAATTCTATAATAAGACTATTTTTCATTTGATTTAAAACCAAACCATCAATAAGTATCTTGTTACAACAAAACAATGTCATACTCATTTTTAGAATGATAACTGAAAAGTGTTGTTAAACTTTAAAAATAGAAAAATCAGAAGAGTGACTAAATTATGCCATCATTAAGCGTTAAGGGGGAAGAACACACAAAATGTGTGACTGCTACATCCTTACGTGTGCATGAATAAAGTACCTCTGGAAAGTCCATTGCTGACAACACTCAGTGATCTGGCTAGCACAGGAAAAGGGTACAGAGCAGAAGCACCAATGCTTCATTTGAATGAAAATACGAGGACTTGGGAGCTGGCTCAGTGGGCACAGTGCTTACTGCACCAGCACCAACAACTGAGTGCGGACCCTCAACACTTCACAGACAAAGGCTGAGTGCACCTGTGATCCCAGTGCTGTGGGGCAGACAGCAGCAGCCCTGAGGTTATCTGGAGAGCTAGTCTACTGAATGAATGAGCTCCAGATTCAGGAAGAGACCCTGTGTCAAAAGTCATGGTGCAAAGCAATTGAGGATGACATGCAGTGTTGACCTCTGGTCTCTACAAGCATGGCCTACACATATGCACACATGTGAACACACAGGAACACTACAAAAAGCAAATGTAGGTTCTATGTTCTAACACTGAACGTCAACTATTACAAACTTGACAAGCAATATAAACAATGATTTTCCAACACACATGGGCAATATGAGGTTTCAGCAAGACCAACAGGAACATTTGCTAACTTGACCTTTTGCTATTCCTGGTCATTTCTCTCCATACTTCCACTGTGTCCATACCTAAGTATCACTCTGCTGCTCACATTATAAACAACAACATGGTAGCATAAATATATTGTCAGTTATTTTGTTACATTAATGAAATTATTTTTGAAAAAAGAAAAATTAATGGCCAGATCATGGAATACTGGCAACTGCAAAAAGGATAGTGACCACTAGGAAGTATTTTCTCAGAAAGCCAGCAAACCTTCCACATTATGATAAGAGCAACACAGCAAAAATCTTTACGAAGCCAAGTTATATCAATATTATTCTCACAGTGACCATCACTAAAGGAAAAAAAAAATTAATCAATAAAAACAAATTTTCCTGTAAGTCAACACTAATTAATGAAGTCATCTTTATAAGTAAAAAGAGACATCCCCAAATGCACACAAATTAAGGTAAGTTACTTGCCATATAAACCAAAGTGCTATTTGGAAGATGCAGAATGCAACCTATTTGGGAATTTTAACATGACACATGAAAATATGATAAAATAACCATAAAAGTTTGTACCTCAGGGATAAAATGTCAAAATATTTATAGTAGGAGGTTTAGTATGATCTACAAAATGCTTTGACTTCCATTCAAAGCTCCAGACATAAAATTATAAATCATTTTTAACAGACTTTTCTGCTAGCTTCTGTTTTAATAATAACGTTAGAGATTATTCTCATACTTGGCTACAATAAAACACCTACTCAAGGTGAAAGTTAAATTAACGTGTAGAGAAAATAGGAAGAAACATTAAATATACACTTTTATGTTAGCAGGGTTAGCTCAGTCATTCAATCTAAACTTGTTTATATTACCATCAGGACCAATTTACACTGGGAATTCAAACTGTTAAACCTGTGAACTGACAGAGTAAGCTCATTACATACTGTCATTGACTGTGATTATATACAATAATCACACCATGAAAACTCTCCAAAAATCAACACATCTAGCGCTGTCAGAAAATATCATGCAGTATTTGACTTTTGAACTTGATGCAGCCTTAAACCTATGGAAAACCAGTTTTCCTATTTTAACTGCTGTTGATGTTGATGTTACTGATTCAAATCCTGATAATACACAATATGATACATCTCCAATTGAGAATATTCTGCAAAATCAGTATTTATTTTTTAATGAATTAAAATTTTTTCATTACCTCAAATATCTGTGCAAACTGGGTCTCTTTACTAGAAAATATGGCATGAATACAATGGATGGCATATTTGGCCTGACGAGGTGGTCCTTTTTTGGATTTGTGATGCAATACAGGAAGCAAGGCTCTAAAAAAACAGGAAAGAAAAGCAATAAACTTAAAAAAAGGATAATTTATGTTTATACCCACAGATTAGTACTATCTCAACCAAGGTCAGAGAAGCTTCTGTGTGTGGCGGGAATAGTTAATACAGAAACTCATAATTTGTCAAACAAGTGACTGCTGAGTGCTCAGTCTCAAACAGGACATCTAGATCACCCTCTCTAAGGCTCAGTGGACACTACAGAGGAAGGAGGAACAAAGGGAATGAAATACGGTCTTGTAGACATGACATGTCTGTTGTGTCCATGGAACCACAGCAGGGGTGGTTACCTGCCTAAGACTGAGCCCATCAACATCCTATCACTGGGAGAAAGAGACTCTCAGAAGGCCCTCCCTCCCCAAGTGGCCACAGGCAGTCAGTAAATGGTTGCCAGTGATGTATCATCTTTTTCCGTGGTTGCAGTCACTGATAAGTTGTCTTTGTCAAGTACACAACACAACCCATGTTCATTTCAGGGAAGAGGGACCAGACACTCTAAATGAGCTAAAAGTAGGCAGTGGCTGGGGCACTGCACTTAGGAAACACATCCAAGCTCGGCTATCAGCCACCTCCATGCTGACCAATTTCCGTGTGGGTGGATTGGGATAATCCACTCAGTCCCCCGACTGCAAACCAAATGAGGCCAAACCCCCACTATCCACAGGGAAAGGACTATAGTGAGGTGGCTCTGGCAGACATCCCAGAACTGTCTAGTAGAACAAGAAGCCATTCCAACATGTTGTGAGGTTCCCTGTGTCTCTCATTTTACTAGACTTTAGTGTATTTACCCACACTTGTCCACTTTCCCACTGCTGGTGAGGTCTTCTCCCTTCCCACCTGTACTTCACCCCACTGGATGTTTAGTACGATCTACCTTTATCTTATTATTCTTAAAAATAGAATTCTAGATCTCTTACTTTTTATTCCCTTACACTTATGTGTGGTATTTTTCATTATTGAGCAATCTTCTTTCCTTTTTTCTGCTTATTAATTTCTTGTTCCTTCCTCTTCACCATCACATTACTTCCCATTTTTTTCCTTTTTTTAACTGAAAATTTTTTTCATGCAATATACTTTGATCATGTCATTCCCACCCAACTTTATGGTTTTTTTTTTACCTCTCTTTAAAAAAACAAGCAACATACACACAAATGGAGACCTAAATACACAAGCGAAAGAGCAGCAAGACAAAAATACCCACATGAAGCAGAACAAAAGTCTATCCAAAAGCACCAATGACTTCATTTTGTCTTGGCCGCCTTCTGGGCATGGGGCCTACAGTCAAGTGCGGTTAGTATACCCAGGAGACGACACTGAGGAAACTAACTTTCCCTTTGCCTGTGGGTATCGACTGCAGATGGCTTCTTGGTTAAGGTGGGAGCCCAGGTCCACACCCCAGTTCTACACTGGGACTCCATCTGACTTGAACCTGCACAGGCAGGGTCGTCCTGGTGTGTAGCCCTAGCTGTCCTGGAACGTGCTAGGGTAGATCAGGCTAACCACAAACTCAGAGGTCTGCCTGCGTCTGCCTCCGACGTGCCACCATGACCTTTCAGTTGGCTCTGCTTCTGTTCTACTTGCTCCCTTTCCTTGGCTCCTTCCTCAACCCACTCAACTGCGGGTCTACATCTGTTCGAATGATTTAGCCCCATCACACACTTCCTGTGAGCTGTGTCATCTTCCACTGTACGTCACTGATGGCTGGTGTACAGTTTGCCTTGTCCTGAGTAGTTAGGGTTAGGGAGTGAGCCTTAGGGAGCAAGCTGTTCACTAAGTAGGTACCCAGGTTACAAGAGAGCCAGAATAACAAATATGTCTATCCTAACTCAGAAACAGGAACCATAAAAAAAGCAAGAGTCCTCAAAAAGATCATAACCCCTCCACTGAATTCAAGGATACTAAGATGAGCAAAAAACTGGATGAAGAATTCTAAAGTTTACTTGCAGAAATTATCAATGACTTCAAAGAGGATATAACCTGGTGAATGAAGTCATGCCATCAGTGGGGGGCACGAAAAAGAAAGCCAGCGGCATGGGTGAGAAAGCCAGCAAAATGGTTAAGAAAGCCAGTAATATGGAAGAGAAAGCCAAAAAGGAAACTGGAATTCTGGGCAGGAGGAAGAGGTTTAGAAATGTAGGAAATGAAAAGCCCAGGAATCAAATAAAAACACAGAACAGAAAACATCACCACTAGACTAAGCCACACAGATCAAAGAACACAAGAGACTGTGACAAGGCCAGAAAAACACTATATTCATACATTAAAAAGAAAACAGGTAAATAAATGATCCTGACAATTACTTCCAAGAGATCAAGATGCCAAACGTAAGGGTCCATGCAGAAGTCAATAAAAAGTAAAGGCAGAGAGAATCTATTCAGTAAAATTGTAGACTATTTCCCAAACCTACCAAAATGGGCATCCAAACACAAGAGGGATTTAAAACCCCAAATAGACATGACCAGAGAAGAACCTCTTCAGGACACATCCCAGTCAAGACATAGCAAGGGTAAAACAAAGATGACACAGTTAAAGCTATAGGAGGAAAACACCAACCCACAAATACAAACACATGGGAACTCTTCAGAGCACCCCACAGAATCCCTGAAAGCCAGGGGAGTGGATTCATATATTTTATTGCCAAACAGATTCCTAGATCCAGCAAAGGTATCTTTCAAAATTGACCAGGAAATAAGGATGTTCCAAAACAAGCAGGAACTAAAGCAACACCTCATCAGCAGCCCAGCTGGAGTGTCGCTATTTCACAGAATTGAAACCATTCCTCCTGGCTGGGGAGGCTGGGGGCTAGGACTTAGAAAACTTACAAAGATAGGAACCTAAGGAAACCCAGCAGGCTCAGTAAGGTCAGAAGATGTGCACTCCTGAGAGCTCTCCAAGGGTTGAAAAGCAGGGGACATTACAGAGAAGACCCCCCCCGGCGGTCGGCCCTACACGAAGAAGGGGCAGGAAGCTCCAGGCGTACTTTCATCAGTCGTCCTCCATGCCGGCGTGGCGAGGCAACTGCCTTTGAATCACTGGAGCGCCTATAAATAACCTCTCCGCCGCCAGCCACACTCCTACAGATAACCCTAATACATTCAACGGTTCACCACGTTAACCCTGGGTGGAATCTATTTTGTCTGTCTGTTACTGATGTCCTACTTGAGGTAACTAGACAAACATTCACATATCTCAAAGAAAACTCACACAATACTGAAAAACAAACAGAGGAACACCACGCACAGAAAAGGAATCTCCATCAAGAAAGCAGAGGAAACCAATTTCATGAGTGGAAAAGATGGAGAGAGAAGACCTGGGAAGCAATCTACCACACTCAACAATGTAAGCCCTCAGCACACTAATACTACTGTAGGGAAGAAATAAAGAAACGAACCTTAATCCAACCAATTAGAAAAACAACCAAAAAAGCTCAGGAATTAGCAAACCTCTCTCACTGACCAAATGCAAATGTTGTTAACGCTGCAATTCCAAGACATAGACTAGCTGACTGATGATAAAACAAGATTCAGCTATCTGCTGCATCCAAGAAGCATACTTCAATGACACACATTCACAGACTCAAGAGTGAACGGAAGTAAATCCGGCCGGCCGGCATCACTATTTAGAAAAGTACTAAAGCAAACCTGAAGGCAACTTAGTCACAAGAGACTCTTTAAGTGGCAAAAGCATCCACTGAGAAAGGGCCAGCCTCTTCAACTGTACAGGAAAACCTGGGTCTCCTCAGCATGTGGAGGAAAAATCTCACTAAGAACAAAAGGGGATCAAAGCCCTTAATGTAAAGATGTTGAAAGTTCTAGAGGGAAGCAGCTTCGAGATCCAGGCATAGGCTAGGACTATCAACAACTCAGGAAATAATCCCAAGAATCAAGAAATGGGACTGCATAAAATGTAAGGCCTAATGTCCAACAAAGGAAACAACTAACAGTGACAGTATACAGAATGAGAAACTTTACCTAATGTCCAACAAAGGAAACAACTAACAGTGACAGTATACAGAACAAGAAACTTTACCTAATGTCCAACAAAGGAAACAACTAACAGTGACAGTATACAGAACGAGAAACTTTACCTAATGTCCAACAAAGGAAACAACTAACAGTGACAGTATACAGAATGGGGAAATTTACCTAATGTCCAACAAAGGAAGATCCAGGACAGACACAATACAGACTATACAGAATGGGAACATTTACTAACTATGTATCCAACGGGAAACTGCTACCTAAAATTTATAAAGTATCCCAAAACTTAAAACACCAAACAAAGATCCCCACCCCCAAAATGAATCAGTAATGGCCAAATTAATGGAGTAGACATTTACCAAAATAAGATTAAAAAAAAAATTGGAAAAGTGCTCAACCCCCTTAGCCATCAGAAAAATGCAGAGTAAAATTACAGTGTGGTGATATGAAAGAAAATGGCCTCCAAAGAGAGTGGCACTATTAGGAGTGTGGCCTTGTTGGAGGAAGTATGTTACTGTGGAGGCGGGCTTTGAGGTCATGCCCAGTGAGAAAGACCACTTCCTGTTGCCTGCAAATCAAGATGTAGGACTCTCGACTGCGTCTCCAGCACCACTATGTCTGCCTGCAGGCCACCATGTCACATCATGATGATAATGGACTAAACCTCTGAAAATGTGAGCCACCCCAATGAACTGTTTTCCTGTATAAGAGTTGCTGTGGTCATGGTGTCTCTTCACAGCACTAGAAACCCACTGTGACACATCGAGACTCCATCTCATCAAGAAACAACACGTGCTGTCAAGGGTGTCTGAGACATGGACCTTAACCTGGCTGGTGGTGATGGGAACTCGAGGGCTGCTATGGGAATCAGTAAGCAGTTTTCTCAAAAAATCAAAAGTACAACTACCAACTGATCCTGCTGTATCATCTCTCCTGGGTATATACCAGAAGGAATCTTAAGTATGTCACAGAAGTATTTGCAAATTCATGTTACTGCTATACTACTCACAATAGCCAAGATGTCCAACAAGAGTTCAGTGGACATAAAAAAAAAAAAAGTTTGTTAAGGAATGGGCAAATCCAAGCAAAGTAAAAGAAGATACATACTTTTCATACAAATACTTGTGTGTGTGTGTGTGTGTGTGTGTGTACACGTATGTGTAATGAAACCCATTATCTTGTATGCTAACTAAAAAAGTAAGAAAAAGAAATAAGGCTAGGCGGTGGTGGCGCACGCCTTTAATCCCAGCACTCGGGAGGCAGAGGCAGGCGGATCTCTGTGAGTTCGAGGCCAGCCTGGTCTACAGAGCAAGATCCAGGACAGACACTAAAACTACACAGAGAAACCCTGTCCTGGGAAAAAAAAAAAAAGAAAAAAAAGAAATAAAATAGAAACTATACCCAAAGGTATAGCTCCATGGATAATCGAATCAGGCCTAAATTCAAATCACAGATTTGCCACTTGCTAGCTATGACCTAGAACTATTTGCCTATCTGGATGTTAGACTCCTCACTCAGACTAATAACCACATGCTGTTATCAGGTGAACGTACAATACATGGTGTATAGTTACACATAGCCCACTCTGCTCTCTGCTCTGACTTGTGTAGCAAGAGCATCATCCCATAGAGAAACACACATCACGAACTCATTTAAACAAGAGTGTTACTTATTTTTACCAGAAAGACTATGGTTATAAAATCCTGGTGGGTTTTTTGCTCTTTAGATTGATTTTATGTGTCTGACTGTTCATCTGCATGTTTGTATGTATAACATGTGCATGCCTAGTACCCATGGAGAGGGTGCCAGACTCCCTGGAACTGGAGTTACAAGTAGTTGTGACCATCTCAAACCAAACTCAGGTCCTTTACAAGAACAGCCAATGCTCTTAACAGCCATCATCTCTCCAGCCCCCAATTTTGGTAGGTTTGGATTACCACTGAAATACCACCTTCGTCTTATTTATCAATGGCTTCTTCATTTCACTTCAGTTCACATGACCAGAACAGAAGAGCAAGTTACACCTCCCTCTAAAAGTTACTTAATGCAGACCCTGACCACAGCTCCCTGGAAGGGTAGTTCTCAGGCAGAAGTGAAACCAATCACCTGTAACATCAGGACCACACATGGATCTTCCCTCCAGAAACTGGGGAGAAAGATGTGCAAGAAGCAAGTGATGACAGAAAGAATGAAGATGTATTCTGTTGGGAGATTATAGACTCTTAAACACTGCCAGCACTTAATAGAAACTCTCTACAGCCGATCCAGGAACTACCATGAAATGGTTTTTAAGTCTTTAAGCAACACTGAAGCATCACAAAGATATACAATACTTATCTTCTATTTTATAAATCTAAAATACCAACCAATGCTTTCTCACAAGAAAGAAGTCTACATTCTAGCACAAATAATTAACATACAACAATTTTCCTCAAAACTCAATTACTACAGGACTCAAGAAACAGTATATCCAAAGTATTTATTAGAAAAAGTCCAACTCACGATCTGATGTGTGGGAAATCCTCTTCAATTTTGCTCCCTGTGTTTTTGAAAATCTGTAGGGCAGCTTCTGCTACCTTTTCATCATCCATCTTCAGACAAGCCAGAAGGGATTCAAATGTTTCAGCAGAATGAAATGAGATGGGATGTGTAAAAGAGAGGACCTATAAAGGGTTTATAAACATCATCTGTAAAATCCTTTCATGTTTGTAATATACACCTAAAGTACATATTAGAAATAACACTAATCAATAATCAATTCAAGATTAACGACGCTATGTTCCTCTGTGGAATGTCAATATATTTCTAGTCAAAATAATTTGAACATTGATTGATGATTATTTTTTTCAGAACAAGGGCATGAGAAATAGGAACATATAGAAAATAAAACAAAACATCTCTTTTTTTTTTATAAATAACCATTAAAAGAGACTAGGTAAGAATTATTTTTAAAGTAAATTAGGAAATGTATACTTACCAGATCATAAAATGCACTATAAGTACCATAGCCAAATCAACATTAAAAAAAAGCAGTAGGGAAAATGATCAAACAAAAAGATAAAGCAACAAGACCAGCATTTTTAAGAACCTAGACACAGACTATAATAGACTTTCAAGAAGGCAACAGCATGCAGCTCAGCTTGGGAGAGTGCATGCCTAGCAGGCACACAGTCCTGGGTTTGATCCCCACACTGCACAGAGCTGAAACTGGTGGTGCATGGCTGTGATTCCATCACCAGGGAGTGGACATACGAGGATAAGATAGTCAAGGCTATCCTCAACTATCTGCAATGTTACATGAGAGAGACCCTGTCTCAAACACAAAAACTAACAAACAAAACACTGCCACTGAACTGGGCCTAGTGGTTCACATGTTTGATTCCAGCATTCAGAAGGCAGGCAGATCTCTACATAGTGAGAGCTGTCTCAAAACAAACAAAAACAGGCAACAGAAAAGTAATCATCCTGAGAAAGCCACGTACCTAGTATGGGAAAATCATACCAAACACTCCTTTATATATTCTTTCAAAATAATAGGTTGTGTTTAAATTTAAAAAAAAAAAGACATCTGTGTGTCTCTCTCTGTGTGTGAAGTGTTCATATGTATAAGTGTGCTCATCTGTCTATGAGCATGTAGTGGTCAGAGGTCATTTTGGGTCTCTTTTTCTATCACTCCCAACCTTTGTTTGTTCAAATGAGGTCTCCCACTGACTCTGCGGCTCACAGGGTCAGCTAGCGAAGCTCTTACACTGAGTTGAAGGCACACACCCACCATCCTGGGGTCCACACTCAGGTCCTCCTGGTCACAGAGCAAGTAATTCAACCACTGAGCCATCTTCTCAGCCCCATTATAGGATTAGAGTGTAGAATAACAGAGTTCAAATACAGAATGTAGAAATACTAAATAACAACAACAAAAACTATAGTGTCATAGTTCAAAGGGTTATAAATGATCAAAATAAACAATGTTATTTAGAGATATTACAAAGATGCAAATAAGAAAGCTAAAAGTTCAATAAAATAAATAGAAATTTCAGGGAAATACATGATACATTTGTTTGCAGGGATAAAAATCACTCAGAAAATATAGCATTTTAAATAATCAACGTAATTTGAGTAAATACAGATTATGGTTTCATATGGTTGAATATAAAACACAGGTAACTGGGGGCGCACTTCTGATTCCTGATGCTGTAAGATAAGCAGCTATAGTTTGTACCAGTCAGAGATAACACAGCAATGAGGCCCTGCCTTGAAAACACACACACACACACACACACACACACACACACACACCACCAACAACAACACAACCCAGCTGTTTAATAAGAAGCCGGTTTAGACAAGTGTTTACCTTCAGCAGCTCAAGGCCCGCCCTAATAGCTTGATCAGTCGGGACACCCTCATCCTCGTCATCTGCTGTTCCATCTATTGACTTGTTCACTTGCTTGATAAGAGCACTCAAGTACGACAAGAGAACAAAAGGGTTATTTCTTTCAACTGTAATATGTCAGCAGTATCTGAAGAAGTTCCTAAATAGTAAATAACTACACAGTGTAGAATGTTTTATATGGTTGCTAACCAAACATTATTGTAAAACAAATCACAGGAAAATATCTTTTCAAAATCAGTTCTTTTCCTTCACCCATTCAAATGAAACCAAAAAGTTACTTGGTTTGCCCTTTTTGAATGCCATCTGTACCTTTATTAGTGTCTTTTCCAGAGAAAGCCTAGCATCAAACATATGGGTTTTGTTTTTTTTTTTTTTTGTCTAAAATACATGTCAATCAAAGAGTAGCGTTAAGCACTCTAAAAATGCAACGTGGATTTTTAGAGTCAGACAAAAGATCCAAGAGTTAGAAACCACAGTCCTGCTGCTAAAATTGTAACAGATGCAACAAAACCTTATAAAAGAGAACACCAGACAAAGAACAGCAATGTTTTCCAGTTTTAGAGACAGGCTGATCTTATTGCAAATGAACTTTAGTAATTCACTGATAATGATTTAAAGCAATCATTCACACCACTGGGCAGTTGCTCTTTTTACAAATTTCAAGTAATAAAGTAACAGTATGGATATAAAACATACCAAAATAAAAATTTATGCAATACTTCTCGAAATATTTAGTAGAGCTGTTTCTTCAAAAAATATTTTATGCTGAAACTTAGTATCAAACAAGGAATGAAGTACGTCTGTCTAATTTTCTTACCTACAATTCTGGCTGACAAGATGGCTCAGGGTTTATGGGCCCCTGCCACCTAGCCTGATGGCCTGAGCTTGACTCATAGGACCCACCCAGTAGGAAAGACCAGATCCTGCAAGCTGTCCTGACCTCCAAATGGGGGTCTGCACATGTGCACCACTCCATGCACACACACACACACACACACACACACACACACACACACATAACCAGGGACACATTAAAACATGTATTTCTATCAAGGGTTTCCATTTATTTAGTTTTCCTAGTAAATGTTTCCTATTTCCATAAAACAAATTTTCCCTATTCTCATATGAATTTTTTCCAATTACCCAAATGAAAATCTCCAACCTAAATCTTATTCCCAACAGTACCAAGATTCCTCTGTACAGCAGGAACATTTAAAAAATTTAGCTTTTATTTTCTTCTGTAACAATGGGAAGGAAGGCCACAGTGAGTGAACACACGTTAACAGTATCAGCTAACAAGGACTGCAAAGAGAGTCATGAGAGAAAATGAAGCTCCTTCTCTGGAGCAGCTAAGAACGGACCGAGCTCTGCGACAGAAAGCAGCAGCAGAACAAGAGCTAATCACTCGCACACCCGCACACCCGCACACCCACTCGGCCAGAAAGGTAAACAATCGGAAAACTACGTCAAAAGCTATTTAAGTATTCAGTGAGGAACAAATGATAAGTATAGCATCAAACATAATGAAATGCACTCCATATGTTAGCCTAAGAGATTAACAAGAAAATTCAGCAAGGTGATACAAACAAAGCTCTCAGATCAACAGTGATTTTTCTCTATCAGCAAAAGTCAGCTAAAAAGCACAGAGGGGAAATGTATTCACACTGAGAAGCCAAAACACATAAGTAACTAGGAATACAAGTCACACAGAGAACCCCTCATGTCCTTGGGGAAAGGAAAGTCTGAATCCATGTACACTCCGGCCCATCTGATCATCAGGTACTACCTACCATTCTATACTATAAAATGCAGAGACTGAAAAGGTCCTGGTCCAGAGAGTCTGACTGCCTGAGGGGACTAATGTAGCCTCTCTTTGGTGGCTCTGCAGCCACTTCCTGAGTCCAATTTAACACCCAAGCCATTGTCCAGTACCTGTCAGGCAGTTCCCATTCCATAGTTACCACTGTTTAGAATTCTCCCACATTATTATAAGCAGAAACTGCTACTTCTTGCTGCCATTTATGCGCTAACACACCTTCTGGATCACTGTTAAGTTCCTGATTGCTGAAACCAAGGGCCTACTCTTGGTCATCAGTCTGTCAGCTCATACCATATACCTTATTTGTGAAAAGTTTCACCATTTTTTAAGTTTTAGAATCCTGCAACAACAACTTGGTCTTCTTACATCTCTCTGATTTCCCTACTGTAAAAAGGTTTCCATATCTGTCTATAATAGTTTTTTCTACTTAATTTTAGCATATTAGTCAGTTCTCATAATTTCATTTTAAACTCAATGTCATTTGACTTAAAAAAAAAAATGTAGCCAGGTGTGGTGGTTTATTCCAGTGATCCTAGCACTTGGAAGGTAGAAACAGGAAGATTAGGAGTTCAAGGTCACCCACAGCTACAAGGTGAATTCAAGGACAACCTGAGCTACATGAGAATCTATCTAAATAAAGATAAGACAGACAGAAAGAGACAGAAAAGAAGGAAAGGAAGGAGAGGAAGAAAGGAAAGAAATTTTGGCATGTCCAACTAATAATTACATGTTGTCTTTCTCATCTACTTAAAAAAAGGCCCTTTTTATTGTCTTCAAGGTACCAGGATTCATTTTCTGCACTTGAAACCTTGTACTCTGACTCCTTATCTCATATGTGTAGCCAGGAAGCAGTCTCTTAGGGATGCTCTTTGAAAACCTTCCTCAAATGCGTTCTTCCTTTCCCATCACACTAGCATCTATGCACAGATGCCACAACAGAGCCTTAAGAAGCTCTCTCTTCTCCCCTCCTCCACTCACCACCTCAATCTGTGGTTTCCAAAGACTAAGGGTATAAATCAAGAGCCCCAAAGCTCAGTGGTAATAGCAGTTCATATCTGATCTGGGCACAAAGCACTCACGCCTCTCCAGTCTATAACAGAATGGACGGCAGTTACTTTCAAAACACCCAGACCTATCTAGGGAGTCTGGCTTATGATAATCTCAATTCCTACAACACTGTTTCTCCCTAGCTGTAAAAGCAAAGTCTGACCTACCCTCCCTTCTTAGGTAAAATCATACCTCCTCCCAGAGATATCATTCTGAGCTCTCTGAAGTAAATAATAAAGTGACAGCAGAGTGAGAAGCAGGAAAAGTGGCCCATCTGAATACAAATAACACAAGTTGTCTGCACAGATACTACACAGATGACTGTACATACAAACACAGTAAGAAGCTGGGGTGGTGCCTGGGACTGACCTACTACATGCATGATTGGAAAACACAAAGAAACAATATTTTTAAGGACAAATACCTGATAGACTCAGTATCTATGTGTACAGGTGCTATCCTCTCCAAAAGAAACTTGATCATTTCCAAGAAAGGATTTGTAGGCTGTTTAGGGTTGCCCAACTTCTTAGTTATTTCACGCTGAAATGCAGATTTGTAAATTATTAAAAGAATATATTTAAACACAGTGTAACTTGAAAATGTTACGAACTTCTAACATTCTGCAGTATTGGTGCTGGAAAACACAAATCAAGAGGAGCTAAGTAAGTAACAAAAATTAGATTAAGAATTGAGCACATTCTAAGTAAATAAGATGTACATTATTATTAACATTCTAAGCAAATAGATGTCCATTTTTTTACATATGGTAAATATGTAAAAAAGCATGTTTTTTTGCTTTTTTAATGCAAATAAGATATCCATTATTATTAACAACCTAAGTAAATAAGATGTACACTATCCAATATGACAAAGAAAAAACTGAACGGGTATTTTGAGTAAAAACAAGGTTAGATTACTATCTCATGTCATACATCAAAATAGTTCAAAAGAATAAAAATGTAAGAGTAAAACCAGAGGTGGAGACAAACCAGCAAGCAAAACTAACAGAGAGAACTAGATACTAAATTCCTGGGTGTCACTCTGAAGATTCTCATTCAGCCTATCTGGGAAAGTGTCAAGAATCATCTTTTTCTAAAATATATATCAAGGTATATGAGTAAAAAACATTAATAAATATTTCTAAGATGTCTTAGTGTCTTTTCCCGTTATGATAAAATACCCTGACAAAAACAACTTAAGGGAGAGAGAATTTATTTTGGCTAATAGTTCCCAAGTTTTGTCGATAACAGCAAAATGAGCTGGAAGGAGCTAGTCACACCACATCCGTCCTCAGTTCTTTCTCCATCTTCCAGGATGCCCTGCCTGGCGACTGTGCCACCCACAAGTGGGTGGATCTCCCTACCTAAAATAATCAAGATAATCCCTCACACACATGTCCAGAGACTGTATTATGGGTTCAGCTGATAACTAACACTATTGTAACTTGCAACTGAATAGAATTTCATAATTAGACACCAAAAGCAAAACCCATGAGGTGCATATTTTATCCACTGCTAGGCAAAAATAGAAATCATGACATAGAAGGGGCATCACAAACAAAACAAAAGGGCAAAATACAGCTGACAGAAAATGATTTGCAACTTAACAATGACATACTACAGCCAGGCAGTGGTGGCGCACGCCTTTAATCCCAGCACTCGGGAAGCAGAGCCAAGTAGATCTCTGTGAGTTCCAGGCCAGCCTGGTCTACAGAGTGAGATCCAGGACAGGCACCAAAACTACACAGAGAAACCCTGTCTCAAAAAAAAACAAAACAAACAAAAACAAAAAAAAAATAAAAATAATAAAAGACATATCACAAACTAACCAGTTCTAAGATACAGAAAAATATTTTATATAAACAAAGATTATAAACATTCAACTCACAAAAGAAATATAAATGTTTAAAAAAAAAAAAAACTTGGAAAAAGACAGTCAGAAACCAAGCAACTAAAAAACACAACTCCTATCAAAATAACTTTGTTTTTACTTGGGTTCTGTTCCTAACAATGAGTGGACAGCATATGATTGAGAAATACATGTTAAAGGCATTAAAAATGTACCTTTAACCCCATGTAATCAGACTTCTAAGAATCTGTAGGAATGGAGATGTAAAACTAGTCAGCTATGAAAGTGTTACCCAGCAGAGCCAGAGGCTTGGGTATGAAACTATAGTCTCTGTTCCTTAGGACACTAAGGCAGGAGTATATGCTCCCGTCTAGTCCTGGCAGCAAGACCCCACTGCTGTGGGATGTTCTGTATGGCAAATGTGTTGCTAATAAAACACTGATTGGCCTGTGGCTAGGCAGGAAGTATAGGCGGGACTAACAGAGAGAATAAAAAGAACAGGAAGGCGGAGGGAGTCTCGGCCAGCCACCGCCAGGACAAGCAGCTTGTAAAGATGCCGGTAAGCCACGAGCCATGTGGCAAGGTATAGATTTATAGAAATGGATTAATTTAAGATATAAGGACAGTTAGCAAGAAGCCTGCCACGGCCATACAGTTTGTAAGCAATGTAAGTCTCTGTGTTTACTTGGTTGGGTCTGAGCGGCTGTGGGACTGGCAGGTGAAAGAGATTTATCCTGACCGTGGGCCAGGCAGGAAAACTCTAGCTACACCCCACTCAAAAAGAAAGAAGAGAGGAAGGAGGGTGGGAAAGCCCCGAGGGTTAGCATCCAGTAAGCTGCAGTGCACATACAAAGGGCATGCTATGAGCTATGAAAAGTAACACTATAAAAATGGATGAGCCGGGCTTGGTGGCACACACCTTTAATACCAGCACTCCAGAGGCAGAGGCAGGCGGATCTCTGTGAGTTTGAAGCCAGCCTGGTCTACATAGAAAGTTCCAGGACAGCCAGGGCTGTCACATTAAGAAACCCTGTCTCAAAAAAACCAAAACAAAACAAAACAAAAACCAACCAACCCTAATGAAAATGAAATGTGTAAAATTCATTTATAACATGATCTCATTTTGAAAGGATATTATATCAAAATATTAATAGCCACTCTCTGCACTATAATTTATCTGAATTGTTATTTAACATTTTCTAAATTAAAATAAACATAATTTCTTTTGTAAAACTGAGGCAGATGTACTGAGAGCTGTGTGTGTCCCCGCGCAGGCGCTCCCCATTACCCCCTTACCACACAGCCTTCAGCCTGCTTGCAGGAGCATGTGGGGCTAACAAGGGTTTCCAGCTGTTTCCGTATTTTCTCATCATCTTCCAACACTTGTGTGAATTTCTTCATGAAATCCTGCGCCTTACCAGGATCTGGCAAATTTCCTTAAAATGAAATGAAGTTTCATAATTTCTCAAACTGATTTTTTTAAAAAGGGTACTTTCTATTTTGTGATTCTAATTAATAATCCTTATCTATAAACTGTCCTTAGTTTAACAAATTGTGAAGCATCTTTATACTCACACTCTGGGAGAGAATTCTGCTTTGTTGAAAATGTGAAGGCACATCTGCAGGCGAGGAGCAGCTTTTCTAAAGGGCCCCTTACAGTATTGGAAGACACTAAGCGTCAGCCTAAGTAGAACCATCTGTTCCTTCAGGCACTGCTCACACTGTCCCGCAGGAGTCCCCAGGAGGCCAGTGCATTACGTTCTGTGTTCCCCGATTATCCATACAGATATGCAGCATGGGCTGCCGACAGACACTGCGCAGACTACTCCTGGTGTGTGTGACTGCTAGCTTAAGTCACTCTCCGCAGAAACCCCCACAGCACTCTGCTAACACGTGTCCCACAGCTCTCACAGCTAAGGAAATGCTGAATTTAACTGGCTTTGTTTTTCCTGGCTGTTTAACTGCTTAGAAAAAAACTAGACTAGGATAACTAATAAAAGAAATTATAAATATCTTAAACGTAATGACAGTAAATTTATTCTTTAAATTAACACACAATTCTGAAAACCTTTAAGTCTCGGCAAAAATAACTAATCACTAATTGTGGTAACAATACCACAATCACATTAAACACTAATCATATTAAACACTTGCTGTCTGGCCTTTTCATGTCTCTCTATATAAGAAAAAAACTAGCATAAATAAAGGCAGGCCTGGCTTGGTAGCACAAACTTTTAATTCCAGCACTTGGGGGGCAGAGGCAGATGAATTTCTGAGTTCAAGGCCAGTCTGGTCTACAATGTGACTTGAGGTCAGTCAGGGCTCTATAGTGAGATCCTGTCTCAAAAATAAATATATAAACATGATGACTTGCAAAAGATATTTGCATAATCATCTTAAAACAGTAAGATTTAGGCAGAGAAGCACTCAGGGACAAGCTTTTAAAAGTTCTAGTGTAGAACTTCACAAATTATGTTCCAAAGATTATTAGCACTTCACTGGAATTTAAAAGTACTGAAGATTGAATATTGTTGTTAAATAATTTTAGAAAATGACATTTAAGAGCCCCTTTAATCATAGACAGGCATCACATTAAAGGCCTATTCTTTAGAAAAATGAATAAAGGATGGTACTAGAGAAAGAGAAAACAGCACCAAAAAACAAAACAAACAAACAAAACCCCAGCGTTTTACCAATGCACAGGAATCCCTTCTTTCCCCCTCTCTCACTGTGAACACCTTCAGGACACTAGCACTCCTGGAAACAGAACCTAGACAAGCCTGCAGTGATTTGACAGACACTGGAAAAAGAAACCGAGAGACAACAAAGAGTGAGGTCCTCCAGAGGACAGCACCCACAGCCAGCTGCAGAGGACAAGCCTGGATGCTGGTGAGCCCCAAGAACGGGCCGGCTGAGGCTGCTCCACTCTCAGTGGCACCCTAGTTTTGAGTTCTCTCTTCCAAACGGAACTCAAGTGAGCAACCAAGGCACAGTCACTAAGTTGCTGTTCTCCAGTGTCCTGGCGTTCATTCGAATGCAGCTGCAGGGTTTAGCTCAGCCCACCACCTCTTATCGCCAAGTGAAGTGTGGTACACTCACTCTAGCAGGTGTTCCCGATGATTCTGTCAACAAGCTACACAGTGGCCACTGGGGTGAGGGGAAAGCACCCAGTGCCAGAGACGGACCCAGAGGAGGCCACAGCAATGCACAGACTCAGTGTCAACAGTCCTCTCGGGTTACGACAATTCTCAAAAATAAATGCATACATTACTTCTCAAGCTTTCTCATGAAAGACACTAAAGAAAATTTTAATTCTGCATAGCACACAGAATAAAAAAAAATCAGGGAGAAAAAGGAAAAATGAACTGTCTGGTGTGTATCAAGCAAAAACACTTTAATAATTTCTTAGATTACCACAATCTAACATAATTTAATAAATTACATAAAACCTTCAATTAACTTTTAAACTTAAAGATTCAAAACAACTTACTTGTAATAACCATCACTTTAGAAAATATGGCCTTCACACTGGCATCTGTCTGTAAATCACATACAAAAAATGCACAATTAAAATCCCCTAAGAAGAACCCACAGGCACCTTCAACAACTCTCCGGCCCCACACGCTCCCACATTTGTATCTTTCTTTAGCTCTCTTTAAATCCTAGATAAATGGGTGGAGTGAAAAGTACAGAAGCCATGTGACCAGGTAGGAAGAGGAGCTCCATAGCCAGAATCTTAAAAGCAGGCACATTTGTTTGAGTCACTCAACACCTGACCTAAGCTCCGAACATACTCCCTGGATCCTATTGCGACTGCAATGGTTCCTAAAATCCAGACTAATGCTATCCATGTGAATACAAGAACATGCCATACTTCAGTAACACTTTTGTGCATTTACCCCCCAGGTAAATGAATAGAAAGTTGGGTAACAAAGAGAAGAACTTCCCAAGGCTTCTGGCTGCACTGTAACACTGAAACCCATGCCTACTGACAGCAGAAGCCACTAAAGTATTATTGAAGAAAACAGACCCCAACAGGTTCAATATACTCAATGACCATAGAAAAAAGGTTAAATTACATTCAATAAAAAAATATGGCATGGCAGTGCATGCCTTTAACCCCAGCACTCAGGAGGCTGAAACAGGTGGATATGTGTGAGTTCCAAGTCAGTTCAATCTACATGTCAAGTTTCAGGCCAGCAAAGGCTAACTAGTGAGACTCTGAACTCGAAAAAAAAAAAAGGGGGGGGGGGGCGCCTGACGGTGGTGGTAGTGGTGGAGGTGGCACACACCTTTGATCCCAGCACCCTGGAGGCAGAGGCAGGTGGAGCTCTGTGAGTTCAAGGACAGCCTGGTCTACAGAGTGAGTTCCAGGACAGCCAGGGCTACACAGAGAAACCCTGTCTCAAAAAAAAAAAAACATTAAATAAATAAAATAGATAAAAACCCACCCAATAAAACAAACAAAAACAAAAAAAAAGTTTATTTAAAAGTCAGAAACAAAAAAACCTTTCAAACGTAAACTTCAACTATGCAAACAATTCCTTAGTAAAATTCCGTAGTTTTTAAAATCTTCACATCACGCAAGTTTTTTAAAAAAGTGAGTAACAGACTGTTAGGCAGGTAGCTGAGAAACAGCACTGTTCCCCTGACTCCTGTCTACCTCAGCAGAGTATGTGACGGAGGAGGTCAAAGAAGACAACTGTGAGCTATAATAAAGAACAAACTGATTTGAGTCCCCTGAATGTAATTTAAAATGGCCAGATACACTTTCTAGATTAATATATTTCACAGGTAACGTTTTCAGAAAGGGAGGGGACTTAGAATCATTCTAAATGCCCCTAATTAAAGTATGTATTTACCGGATGAGTATCACAATTTCAGGGACTGGAAAGATACTCCAGTTAGCAAACTGCTTGCTGTGCAAGTACCAGAACCTGAACTTCATTCCTCAACCCCACAGAACAAGCTAGGCTTGATGGCACATGCTAGTAGGCCCAGTGCTAGGTGGGAGAGGGAGACAGGGACATCCAGGGCTCAATGGCATCCAGCCCAAGCTACCTGGCCATTTCCAGATCAATCAGAGGCCCTGTCTCAAAACAAAACAAAACTCACAAAAACAAACAAAAACATAGACAGCACTGAGAAAAACACCTGAGACTGTTCTCAAGCCTACATATATATATACACAGAACACCACCACATAATAAAAATCACCAGAATATTCATTCTAAGTGAATTTATATAAAGACATTAAGCTACAGTTATGGTAATGATTATACAAACTTTCTAAAAGTTTTTCTTTAAAACTTAACTTACTTTTGGTTGTTTAATTAAATCAAGCAAATCCTTTACTTGATGTCGGAGTAAATTTTGACATTTCCACATTTCATTTAATGCTCTGAAAAACACAAAAACATACAAAACAGGATGAAAGTCCTTTCCGAATATTCCAACTATTTCATTTTAATAAGAGTGTAGGAGGTAAAAAAACAAGACAGGAGAAATGAGGTCAAATTCACAGATGAAATAACCGGCAACCGAGAGGCAAAGACTCCAATGTAAGAGCAGCGGCAAGGACGTTAGGCAGGGATTTGTGATGCTGCACTGGCTTCGTAGAAAGATAGATTAAGTGGGACCTATCTGTAAGTTAAAGGTAGGCCTGACAAGACTATAAAACTGAGAAAGGAAGAACTGACAAAACGTTGTCTTGTAAAAGGGGCTGATAAGATGGAATCTAGGGAAAGCAGAAGAGTGAGACCCATGAGAAAAAGGGTGTATGCGTCTGTGAAGTACTTATCCCATTATGTGTCAACTCCAAACTGAAATGATCTATTGTTATGAATATGTCTTCCTAATAACTACATTGTTAGAGCTTCCGCACCACATTATTTCTAAGGAAATTTTACTAAAAAGTAGTTTTCATCAGTTGACTTTGTGTGCATGGACGTACACGAATATGTATGTATGTTCATGTGTGCGGAGGCCAGAAGACAAGCTCAAGGGTCATTCTTTGGGCACCTTCCTTCTTTTGTTTGAGACAGGGCCTCTCATTGGCCAGTGAGCTAAGCTAGCACCTCTCATCTCTCCACTGCGGTGCACCCGGCTTTTTCTGAGTTCTGGGAACCTAAACTCAAGCCTCACAACTGCAGAGCAATGGCCAAACTGAGGCGCTCCCCTGATGGAGCCATCTCCTAAGCCCACCACTTGTCTCCAGTGGCCTGCGCTTCCAATCCCACACATCCAGCGAGCACCGACAACGGACAGTGCCAACATGCAGAGGCGCGTGACACAAGCTTTCCAACTTGGACAGAAAAGACAACTGCTCAATATGTCCACTGTCCTCGTTATCAATGTTCTGAAAATGCCTCTCAGTTGTGTGTTTTTAAAAGAATACAACCTACTTTAAATTCAGAAACTTGCTAACAGTAAGAATATTAGAACATTTTCATCTTTGGATGCCTTACATTTTCAGTGTGACACTTCACTATTTTTAAGTGTGAAAGTTCCACAAAGTTTCACTGCATTATTAATTAATGTAAATTCATAAACTAAGTGAAAGCAAAATGATCGCTCACTGGAGAACTATGAAAATCTAAAACAAAGCATGAGTTGCATAAATTAAACAAAAACTTTCAAAGAAACAGTCTGAGAATTACTTCTGAACTCCAAAGTCAGACATTCTCTGTCTCCTAGAAAAATGATGATTTACAACTTCTAAAAGACCACATGTTGATACTGGTCTTGAGTTAAAACAGATGAGATTATGTAATCTAGTATATTTATCACTTAAATATGAAATCCTAAGAAATTTTAAAAGCATTATAAACATGACCATAGCTGAAATTTTAAAAAATAGCCCCCACTGACTAAGAATTTATATTACAATGTATTTAAGGAAATTTTCTTAAGAATTTTAATTGAAATAGCAAGACAATTTGCCCACATGCATTGTCTTGATGGGAAGGAGTTCAATGAGAGTAAAGGGGGTAACAGAAGGCAATGGGGGTGACAACTAATCCCAGCCCTCAGGAGAATGAGGCAGGCCGATCTCTGTGAGCTCCAGGCCAGCCAGGGCTACAAAGTAAGACCTTGTCTCGAAACACAAGAAAAAGAGTGAAAAACGTCACTGAAGATTTTACACGTGCCGGGCGGTGGTGGCACACGCCTTTAATGCCAGCACTCGGGAGGCAGAGCCAGGCGGATCTTTGTGAGTTCGAGGCCAGCCTGGGCTACCAAGTGAGTTCCAGGAAGGGTGCAAAGCTACACAGAGAAACCCTGTCTCGAGAAAAAAAAAAAAAAAAAAGATTTTACACGTGATAACCCTATTTGCATAATGTGCAAATTAAGTGATTAAAGGAAATATACATACATATGAGTCCTACAAGTTGTTTTCAATAGGTAAGAAAATGACTACAGTCCTCGTTGAAGAAGACAGAGGATAAAATAGTTGGGTAACACACTCACAGTCATGTTAACTATCACCAGGTTTCATCCCTCATATGTACAAGAAAATGTAGAGGCTTTGGGAGGAAACACAGATAAATATAAATTCTAAAGTTCTAAAAATTAAGGTAATACAGATGATCAGCTAACTTCACAAAGTCGATGACAATAAAAGTCACTTTTCAATAATACCTTAAAACCTTAACCTTCAACAGCTACATGCTGTGGATATTGTTCTGTATAAATAAAATACTGATTGGCCAGTGGCCAGGCAGGAAGTATAGGTGGGACAAGGAGAGAGGAGAATTCTGGGAAGTGGAAGGCTGAGGAGGGAGACACTGCCAGCCGCTACCATGACAAGCAGCATGTGAAGATGCTGCTAAGCCACAAGCCACGTGGTAAGGTATAGATTTATAGAAATGGATTAATTTAAGATATAAGGACAGTTAGCAAGAAGCCTGCCACGTCCATACAGTTTATAAGCAATATAAGTCTCTGTGTTTACTTGGTTGGGTCTGAGCGGCTGTGGGACTGGCAGGTGAGAGAGATTTGTCCTGACTGTGGGCCAGGCAGGAAAACTCTAGCTACAGTTAAATATTACTCATGGACTATGTTTGTGAAATTAAAACCTTTATGTGATAGTTCAAGTAGGTTTTTTTTTCAGTTCTTTATTGGTATTATTTCACAGCACATCTCTCAAAAATGAGTGTTTCACTTTTAAATTCAGTAAAATACACTTAAATTTAAGGAAAAAGTAGCTTCTGTTTAGTGTTATGGCTGCTACTTATACACCCTTCTTATTTAGAGGTGTTTTCTTCTTTTCATTTCTATTTCTGGCATTAACATCCCACTAATTATCTTTCATTCTTTAAATTCAGAAGCCTCATATTCTGAGGCTTTTTGCAGGGATGATTATCAGCTTCTTTTATATGTACACCTGACAAATGTATCAATTAGCTGATATTTCTGTCCTAGTGTTCATATGAGAGAAAGATATTAGAATACTTTAATGTCGGGAGGCAGAGGCAGGCAGGCGGATCTCTGTGAGTTCAAGGCGAGTCTGGGCTACAGAGTGAGCTCCAGGAAAGGAGCCAAAGCCACACAGAGAAACCCTGTCTTGAAAAACAAAAACAAAAAACTTTGAAACCAAACAAAATAAAATACAAAAACTTTAATGTTTATTTCCTGCCTACTTTTTATGTGTTATCTGACAATATTAATTTCCCTCCCACAGAGGCATGACATCAACCAATCACAACATGGGGCAATGAAGGTGCAGGAGAGGCTCCAGGACACCTGCAAGAATGTCCATGGCTGCAGTTTAAGTCCCAGCCCACATGCTTCCTACTTCCTCCTTCTAAAGCCATATTCCCATAATCCTCGGTTCTTTAGATTTACAGAAATATTTGAAACTGTTTTTGCTTCTTGAACAAAATTCCTTCTTTCTAAACCTGCCTTTCTTGTAAAATAAAAATAAATATACAGACAGATTCATATTCTTAAGTTCTTTCATATAGAATCTCTGAGTGCTACTTCTGGATTCTTACTTAAAAGCATCTTTATTAATTCACTCTTAGGTGGTATATGGTCAAGGCCAGACTTAACTGAGATTTCTAACTGACATGTGTTCTAGGAGGACATATATCAATCATATCATTCACTCTAACAGGCCACCAACTGCACCAAAGGAAAAGGATGAGCAACTAAACAGAAGTAAACCAACAATTTGAGAACACATTCCAACCCGAGAAAAATTTCCAACATAATAAAGGAAATAAAATAGTAGTATATATGCCACCACTTGTCGTTAGCACGGACTTCAAATCCTGGCTGTCTTACTACTTCCTGAGCGTCAGATCCAGCTCTGTATGGCTGCATGTATCTGTCTTAAACACTCTGTCTGTCCACTGCTCCCTTTCAGTTGCAGTGTAAGAGCAGAGACAAGGCACACACACATTCCAGTGCTCCAAACTACAACTTCATATAAAGGAACAGGAGCACATGGAACTATGGCAATGAGACCAAGTCCATTAAAAATTTCAAGGATCCTTAGACTTCCAATTTCAGAGCACTTACTCCTTTATAGTTCTAATTATATTTACTAGAATATCATGGGCCTAAATTTCTAAACCTACAGGAAATCTCCAGGTCTTAATGTGACTCAGTTAGATGAGTAGTATCTCTACTATAGATAGAATGCCAATTCCCTTCCCAGACACCCAAAGGTTCTTTCTGAATGACACATGGGAATAAAAATGTATCTGTTAAGACTTGCCCTAATGCTAACCTACAACACTATGTTGAGGACAAACAGCATAGAAATTTGTACTCTACTGCACTACAGAATAATTTAAATTAGTACCGTGTTAAGAGTAGGAAGATAGTATTTTCATAATGTGGACCTTTTTAACACCTGGGGGGTGGGGGGAATAGGTATATCACCTTTCTTGAAATGCCATCAACATGAATATCTAGAGAGAAAGAAAAATCAAATCCTTAATGATTTCATGCCAAGTAGCTCTAGCCAGCTTTAACTGTTTTTGTATCTGCTTAATCAAATGTTGGCGACAGACCTTTCTAAAAAGAAAAAGAAACAGTCCAGTAATTTATTGTGTCGTGAACCTTTAAACCATGCCTGATTATGAAAACATTTACATTAAATACTTAAGGTTTATCCCCCACGCCCACTCCATACACTCCAAGACAGAAGAAAGAGCGTGTGACACTGGAGACCTACTTCACAGCGTTCAAGTCCAGTGTAGCGTACAGGTAATACAAACACTTCATCCGCTCCGTCGTTTCCAAATTGTGAGGAACCATGTACTGAGCAAAGATCCGCTCAACAAGTAGCCTATAAAAGAGAAGACCTTTAAGTGTACTAAGTTTGCATTTAGAATTATACAAACTGTAAAAATCACAAATTAAGTAAGTCCCTTCTGTCAAGAGTGGAGAAGAGATGTATTTCCCTCTAAGAGGGTC
This sequence comes from Peromyscus aztecus, assembly GCA_902168405.1. Classification (NCBI taxonomy): domain Eukaryota; kingdom Metazoa; phylum Chordata; class Mammalia; order Rodentia; family Cricetidae; genus Peromyscus; species Peromyscus aztecus. The sequence goes on along the minus strand of CABHPQ010173182.1, from coordinate 8,170 downwards.
CAAAGGAAGGACTTGGCTCTGTATGTCTGCACTAATCCTACAGGTTGGAAACTGTTTATCAAAGACTAAATGTCCACATCTGTACAGGAAAGTTCAAAAAACTACACCAGGCCCCTCTAAAGATCCAAATATCATTTTTTACTAAGTTAAAGCTACAAAGAACGTTTTAAAATCCTTTGATTTTCATCACTATGAACCAAGGTCATTGTGAAACAAGGCCCAGCTGACCTAAAAGCACAGAGAGAGATAGGCCAGGGGCTGCTGCAGCCCTGCCCCAGCTCCGGCACACACCAGGGCAACACTCACTGCCACTGCGTCCAGACTCCCGGGATGGGCACAGAGATGTCTTATCAAATCAGAATAGGAATCTGCGCACTGGTGCCACACACTCAAGTGTAAAAACTGACTTAACAAAAGCACTCCCATAACATTTTATAACATTTTAACACTGTCTATGGCAATAGCTCTTAACTTGTGGGTCATGACCTGGCGTGCGTGGGGGGGGGGGGTGCGAACAACCCTTTCACAGAGGTTGCCTAAGACCACCAGAAAACACAGATGTTTACATTACAATTCATAACAGTACCAAAGTCACAGTTATGAAGTAGCAACAAAATAATTTTACGGTTGGGGGTCACCACAACAAGAGGAACTGTATAACTGTATCAAAGGGTCAGGATGGTTGAAAGTACTGGTCTAGGGGGGATAGGACCAGGTTCTCTGTACACATGGCACTATTTTATGTATAGGACTTGAGTGTATGTGGATTTGGGTATCCTGGCCAGGAGGAGTCTGGAAATCAGCCTCTATGAATACCAAGTGATGGCTGTATTTGAGGAAGTAGGGAAAGGAGACAATTATTCTATGCTTGGCTAAAGAAAGCGTCTGGTAGGACTTAGCATTAGCAACCTTTGTTAAATAGTAAATAATCTCTAGCCAGAATGTTCTAGAGCTTTATCACTTTCCTTCTGGGGTCCATTTCTTTTCAACATGAGGAACTGTATTAAAGGGCCACAACATTAAGAGGGTTGAGAACCACTGTTCTATGGCTTCTTTTTCAAGTGGCTTGCTACAGACATACACACTTGGATACACTAACAACTTGTCAACTCAGATTCTAAACAGAACTGAGGGATCTAAGGGCTAACTGGCTCTTATTGATATAAGAACCATCTACTTTTAGGGCGATAACATCTTTTTTAGAAATTTATAAACTGCTTTTATTCTCGAGTGGGAAGAGAGATCCCATTGCCTCTGCCTCCCAAGTGCTGGGACTAAAGACATGCGCCACCACTGCCCGGCTTTGAGTGGGACTTAAAACTTTCAAATGATTTTCATTTGAACTATGTTTAAAGATTTAACAGCCGGGAGGTAGTGGCACACACCTTTAATCTCAGCACTAGGAGGCAGAGGCAGGAGGATCTCCGAGTTTGAGGCCAGCCTGGTCTACAGAGCAAGTTCCAGGACAGCCAGGAAGACAGAGAAACCCTGTCTTGAATATCAAACAAAACATTCTTCTAACGTGTTTTTTTCTAGAAAACAAAACTTTAAATTGTAACAGCTATATCCCTACTTTTGGGTATCACCCTGTAAAAAGTTAAACGTATGAAAACAAACGAGAATGTTCTAGTCATCGATATGTTACCTGTGCAGGACTGCTTCATCTGAGGCTTTGCTGGCAAGAAAACTATGCATCTCAGTTGCCCTGTACTTAAAGCCATAAAGAAAATACGAAGAATGTATGTAACATCCACAACTTACCACATCACTGAAAAGCACGTCTGCACGTGGGCCCCAACTTACCGATCATCGATGCTGTTCTGGTAATATATGTGGAGCAGCTTGTCCTTGACCCAGGAGATCTGTTTTGCAGCATCTTTGCCAGCTGCCGACTGTAAAGCATATTTCTTATAAATCTGGGCAAGTCCCATCATGGCTTCTTTTCGTACTCTCCACTTAAACAAAAACAGATAAAGTTCTCTTTATAAGGAAAGATGTTTCCATTACTGGTGGGCATAGTGGCGCACACCTTTAATCCCAGCACTTGAAAGGCAAAGTGATCTCTGTGAGGTCAAGGCTGGCCTGGTCTACACAGTGAGTTCTAGAACAGCCAGAGCTACAGTGAAATCCTGTCTCGAAAGAAACAAAGCAAACGAAAAATGCAAAAGCTTCTATTACATAAATGCATTAGAATAGCTTGCTGGTTAATCTTCATCATCAACTCCACTGGATCTAGACTTGCAAAGAAACAAATTAGGCACATTTATGAAGAGGATTTCCAGGCAAATTTAACAGAGAAAGAAGAACTCTTCTTTAATGTAAGTAGAAGCATCCCATAGAGTAGGGTCCCTGACTGAAGAAAAAGAAAGCCAACTCAGCATCAGTATTCAACTCCTCATTTTACACCCTAATTTATCCGGACCTCAGATATTTTCAATTTATAATTTATTTAGGAAAGAAAAAGTACTTTCAAATGTAGTACTATTAAACTTCAAGTACTAAAAATAAAACTCCGCTGGGTCTGTTGTTATACACCTTTAATCCCAGCACTCATGAGGCAGACAGGCAGAGCTCTGTGAGTTCAAGCCGAGCCCAGTCTATATAGAGAGTTCCAGGACATCTAGGACTACATAGAGAGACTGTCTCAAAAATAAAATTTAACAACAAACACAAGACAAAACCACTGGGATTTACCTACTCTCCTACTCACCCGTTTGTCCAATGTTCGCTCTCTCACAAAATGAAGTAAGTGATCATTGACAAGAAGAATCTCCTTCTTAGCAGCTGTTACTATAGACACAATAACATCGTGTCTAATAGCTTCCTCAGGGTCATGGGATCTCACCTTAAGATACTCTGAAAGGTAAGAGTTTCTGATTAAAATGGAAACTTTAATAATTATCATATTGTGTAACATGAATTGCTAAACAGTCTTATTAATAATAAAAAAAATGGAGCCAGATATTGGGGTAAAAGTTGAAAGATCAGAGAAACACAACAAGCCAGCCACGTTCTTACCTTTACACAATCCTCAGCCTCAAGAGAGAGACTTCCTGTTTACTCACACCTTATGTACCTTTCTGTGCCCTGCCATCTTACTCCCTTCCTAGTGCTGGGATTAAAGACGTGTGCCACCACGCCTGGCTCTGTTCTCACTGTGGCCTTGAACTCACAGATACGGATGGATCTCTGCCTCCCAAATGCTAGGATTAAAGGTGTGTGCTACTACTGCCTGACCTCTATCTATGTTTAATATAGTAGCTGGCTTTGTCCTTTGATCCCCAGGCAAGCTTTATTGGGGTACACAATATATCACCATAATATTGCTTTAGAAGATTAGAAAGGCCTTTGCAAATCAACAGAGCAAAAGCAAACTGTGGTAATAGTTTATTTGTGCTCTAACAAATAAAGCTTGCCTGAAAATCAGAAGGTGGAGCTAGCCACTAGTTAACCATAGAGGTCTGTACAGACAGACAGGAAGTGATAGAGCTGGGCTGAGAGAGGAAGTGATAAGGCAGGGTGGAGAGAGGAGCTCATTCTCTTTCAGTGGAGGATTTCGCAGGAGTAAGAACTAGTGGATTGCTGATCTGCCTCTCTGATCTTTCAGCTTTTACCCCAATATCTGGCTTTGGGATTTTTATTAATAAGCCCGTTTAGCAATTCACGTTACAGCAAACCCTATGTAGAATGTTCAATATTTCAAGAAAATGAAGAGTAAGGGAAGGAAGGAGCGAAGAAGCAAGGCTGGCTTCCTCATAAACTAAACGTCATGTACAACTGAAAAGTGAAAGTCTGCTCCATTTCCAGGGCAGGAAAGTTGACAAGGCTGTCTCTAACTCATTAAGCTAATCATATACATTAACAGATGTATTACTGTTAAGGATGTCGTTATCATTTTCTATATCAATGAATTAAAATGTTCAACTCAGCTGGTGTTACTGGGAAATAATGAGTATTATCATTTCTATGCTATAATTAGTGAAACTCTGAATATGGTTACTAAAGGAATAAAGCTAAGATTCTGGCTGACAGGACCTTGTTTCCATGTGATCCAACTGAAGTACAAGTATCTAAATTAAGAATCTGGAAAACAACTCATCACAGTAAGAAAGTCTTAGCAGTTACAGACCAATGCTTACACCTAGCACTTTTTCAAATGGCTTTCTGTTTAGTGTACAACACTATTAATCATGAGCACATGGCTATGAATTACCAAGATTTCTGAGGAAAGGAACTAATGTATAAAAACAAACAAAAGCAAATAAATGGTGAAAAAGAAGTTGTTAATTTTTTTAAAAGAAGAAAAACCCTCCCCACCAAAACAAACATTAACAGATTCAGAAAATACTGCATCCGTAATACAAGAAAAGGATGTTCCAAGTCCCCTTCCCAAAAGAATATCCACAGAGAGAGGAGTGGGGATGGGAGAGCAGGAAGTGAGAGAAAAACATAGACTCCTACGCACGCACGCACGCACGCACGCACGCACGCGCGCGCAGTAGAGGGCCAAAGAGTAAAGAAGCTAGATAGCCCCAGGAGCACCACAGTACAGCAGCTACAAAGAGGTGATCCAGATGTAAGTAGGAAGACAGAAGGTCCAAGTAAGGTGTCTCCATAAAAAAGGGATGACACTGGCTTAAAAACAAAACAAACGAAAACCAGGCTGTTAAAAATCTGACTGATAATAAATAATTCAATATATGTGGAGGCATTACTGTGACAAGCTACTGTTTAAATTATTACAGAGGGATATAATTTACAGTGTTCTTTAGAAGGAGAAACTCGCAAGGAACAGAAGGCTTTAAGGGGCACTGATAAGCAAAAGCAGCCTGGAATGTACAGCTTGGGACTTACGTACAAAACTGTTCAGTGCAAAAGAATAGAGTGAGGAAACAGAGTAAGAAAAATTAGAACAAAGAAAAATTATGACACACAAGGGAAGGAAATAGGCAATAAAAAAAACTTAATAAAGACAGAACTCCATCTAAGTCACATGATTTCAATGAGATGCTTTCCACAGGACAACACTAAGTCAGCCACACAAAGATACAAATAAGCAGATGACTATAAAATCACAACAACACACAGACCAAACTCAAGAGCAGCCCAGGAGAACTGCTCCAAGGAGGGTTCTGCAGGACTTACTGTTCACTCGCTTTCCTAGTTCCTAAGCACTTCGGTAATTGCTAATATTTGTACATAAGACATGCATGCTATTATATTAACCTTCATTTTATGAACTATCTCATAATTTAAAAAATTAAATAGGTATATGATATTCTTATTACTTCAAAATTTGGAAGTGAAATACTTAATGCTTATACAGATTTTAAGTTATCTCCATTAACTATGGTTAACTTAGTTTATAGTTAAATGACTTTCACTAAGTTCTTAAAATATCAGAGCATTAGCATTTTCAAAATTTTCAAAATCAAGACCCATTCAAACCCAAATATGTGAGAATGTACACAGCTATTCCTAAACAAAAGAACTACTTTAATTCATGAAGTTACTTCCAAAAAACTGCTTCTAGTGTGCACAAGGAACTACATGGTAAGAATCATCGCTTCAGAAAGTAGGTTCCATGATGATGAATGGAAAGAGAAGACAGCTATCAGAAACCCTGAAAGAAAGGGTTTCACTACAAAGCTTATTTTTTTTCCCACTGAAGAGCATCCAGAAATATGTGCTATTACCTGTTAGATCCTTTGCTAAATCAGGATGGTTCATGAGACAATGGCTAGCAAATTTCACACATTCCAGGCGTATTGGTACATGGATATCATTAAACCTGATAAAAGATTAAAAAGAGTACTCTAAAACAACCAAAATAGACAAATTTAATCTATACTCAATTTGTATTTATTTCTCTTATTAATGAATAAATGTTTACATGAAAATCCAAAGTGGGGCCTGGGAAGATAAGGGGATTGGTAAAGTGCTTGGTAAAGGATTTGTGTTGAATTCCCAGCATCTGCATAAAAAGCTGGGTGTGGTGGCACACCCTTTTGACCCCACAACTGAGCAAGTAGAAGAAGTGCCTGTCCAGCCAGCCCAGCCCAGCCTCCAAGCTCCGGTACTGCTGAGGTACCCTAGCTCAGGCACCGCTGCAGTACTCACCATCAGAGGAGATGCAGCCTCTGAAGGATGACAGCCAAGGCAAACATCGGGCCTCCGTGTGCACAAGCACACATCCACAGGTCTACTCGCATGCATGCAGACACATACACACACTAAAGAAAATGCCAAGTCTAACAAGACTAGCAGTCTGGGGCCACACATACACTAGAGCAATCTCAGTTAGGTCCTCTTGGGACTGTAACATTCTAGGGAGTCTGTGTTTTCCACTGGAATAATAATAACAAATGTTTTCCCATCAGTACTGTATTTCAAATGTGTCTGTTAAGTGTCAAAGTATGTCTGCATATGTCATGTTTTATATTTATAAATATACATGTGCATATGTTTATATTTCAGAGAAACACTTCAATTTCATATCATGTCTGAGGAGCGATTTCCTTGAAATGTTTTTTCCTAATTATAGGACATAAATTAACATGTGGCAAATCTTACACTGTGTTAGTTTTATCCTATGATTCTAAACTGTATCCAAAAATTGTTCTTATCCAATTAGCCATCAGAATTATCTCATTTCTAACTAATAACAAGGCCATCTTTTTGTTTGTTTGTTTGTTTTTTGTTTTTTGAGACAGGGTTTCTCTGTGTGGCTTTGGAGCCTGTTCTGGAACTCGTTCTGTAGACCAGGCTGGCCTCGAACTCACAGAGATCCGCCTGCCTCTGCCTCCCGGTGCTGGGATTAAAGGTGTGCGCCACCATCACCCGGCTAACAAGGCCATCTTTATACTCTATCTACAATTTGTCTATAAAAACTAAGCACTCATAGAGTGCTTTCCTACGATTTAGATATTCCTCATATTTTTATTTTTATGTCAATTAGCAGGAACCTTTCACTCCTAACCTTAGAAACTGGTAGTCAAAGTTTGACACATGACTGTATTGGGTATTGGGATTCGAATTTCTTAGCAAAACTATCTAATAGACAGCACTGTATTCCTCCATTAGCATGCACATGACATCTAATTGCCCTTCAATTAGCAATGTTCAACATCTATCCACAGCAGCTCATCCAAGACTTAAGTGTCAGTAACACGGAAGCCCAGGGTTTCCAGTCTGTAAGTCTGTGCCTTACTTCTGTAAAATCAAAAGGCTCAAGTATTTTTATCACTCAACACCAAAGGAAACACATCTAGGGCCGGCAGACAGCTCAGCAGGTAAAAACACCTGAAGATCTGACCCTGGAACCCATGAAAGTATAAAGATGAAGCTGAGGCTGGAGCTCAACAGTAGTGTGACTGCCAAGCAAGCACGAGACTCTGGTTCAATCCTCAGTACCCCTAGCACCCCTCAAAGTGTATGTTTTCAAAAGAAGACATGTTTTCAAAGCCAGCAGCAGCACAGTACTTAAGTTGTTCTCATCAGGAAAAAGCATTTACTCTAGGAAGTACAACACTCTCTCATGGCCCTGGGAAGGCATGTTTTGAATCCAGGTGTCCAACATTGCAACACTCACCATTTCTTAAACAAGTCTGCAACTTACCATCATTGTATACAACCAGATCTGTTAAAATACTTTCAGCTCCTCTAGTTTGACGGGCACTTGTTTTTGTCGTTTGGTTTTGTTTGAGACCGGGTCCCAGCTGACCTAGAACTCACTACGTAGAACAGGCTGGTGTCGGCCTGTCTCCCTAGTGCAGGATTAAAGGTGTGCATCACCACATGGGCTTTAGAGGGCTTTTTGTTTCTTCCTTTTTGTGGTGGTAAGAATCAAACCCTGGGCCTTACACATGCGAGGTTAGTGTTCTACCATGGACCTCCATTCCCAGACCAGATGTAGTGATATTTAATTCGGTGAGAAGTTTGATGTCATTACATTAAAAGCAGCAGCTACAGTGGATTAGAAAGGGAATACGGCCGGGCGGTGGTGGCGCACGCCTTTAATCCCAGCACTCGGGAGGCAGAGGCAGGCGGATCTCTGTGAGTTCGAGGCCAGCCTGGTCTCCAAAGTGAGTTCCAGGAAAGGCGCAAAGCTACACAGAGAAACTCTGTCTCGAAAAACCAAAAAAAAAAAAAAAAAAAAAAAAAAAAAAAA